>JASGAU010405746.1:5133-60621 GCA_030220045.1 Australoheros facetus
CAGCAAAATAATGATCACACCGATGTGTTCTCCAGCTAGAAAAACGTAAACAAAAATGCCAAAAATATAATTTTAATCAGAGCAGACATTAGATGCCCATGTACAAAATAAATAAAATCAGCTTTTATGTCATGATTCCTCACCAGCCTTAATCTGAAATTTGATTTGCATTTGCAAAGCTCTGGTCGGATTCTTACTGATTAATGAAAACCACGGTCAGATGAATTTCTCTGTTCTTTATCCAGCTGGACTAAACTTTCAAAAGTCGTCTAAGGGCAGAGGAAGATTGGGCAGGGATCACTCAGACCCTGTCGCAGGCTTCACTCATTTATATGCAGTGTGTGAAACAATGAAGACTAATGCGGTCCGACAGCCTTCAATCACAACCAATCCACGTTTCACTCCTTCATCTCGTTAGATAGAGACGTGACCCTCTGATGGAGCGCCGTGAAGCTGATTGAGGAAATTAAGTTAATGGGATGCACCCGAGATCCACGGCTGCATCAAATTTCTCCTCTGAAGTTTGACTGCATTAAAGGCAGCTTAATGATCAAAACGGGTTTCATCTGCGGGGAGGAAGATGACCGCTGATGAGGACAACTGTGTTTTTTGCATTCATGGCATTCTTCTTTTGAAGCTGCCCACACATTAAACTTCTGAATGTCCTTTAGGAGTCACATAGTTGTTATGATTTCACAGGGGAGAGGAGCTAAATGCAGGAACTCTGAACAAAAGCTTCTTAATCCTAAGCTGATTCATCTTCACAAAAACCCATAAAAGGATAAATTCCAGGAAGGTTCACCAAAGCACATCAGCTCCTCTAAACTCCCCTCCAAGAGTATTGGAATCCTTTATTTTTGCTGTAGACTGAAAACATTTGGGTTTGACTTCAAAAAATCAATATGAGACAAAAGATCAACATCTCAGCTTTTATTTCCAGGTAGTTACAGCTGGATCATATACGCAGTTCAGAAAATAGCACCTTTTGTCTGAAGTCATCCTCTTTTCTTGTGAGCGAAAGTCATGGAACAGATAATAACTGCATCAATCCTGTGACCCACTGACATCACTAAACTTTCTCATTTTTCTTTTGTAATGCTTTTCCAGGCTTTTACTGCAGCCTCTTTCAGTTGTTGTTTGTTCCTTTCAGTCTCCCCTTTAGCAGGTAAAATGCTCGACAGGGTTTAAATCTGGAGGTTGACTAGGCCAGTCTAAAACCTTCCACTTCCTGTCCCCGATGAACTCCTATTTGGTGGTGTGTTTTGGGTCATTATCTTGCTGCATAATGAATTAGCTCCCAATCAGTTTGGTTGCATCTTTCTTTAAATTGACAGATAAAATGATTCTATAGACTTCTGAGTTTGTTGTACTGCCGCCATTATGCATGACATCATCAGTGATGATTGATGAGCCCATCCCAGAAGAAGCTATGCAGGCCCAAGCCATGACATTACCTCCTTTATTTCTCCAAACTTGATCCTTTCCATTACCAAGGTGATGGAAAGGCTAAGGCTTCAGAGAGTTTCTGTAAAGAGCAGAGGGCCAAAATCCCTCCTCAGATGTGTGCAAACCTAGTGACTAACTACAAGAAATGTTCTACCACTGTGCTTGCCTACAAGGGTTTCTCCACCAAGTACTAAGTTATGTTTTGCTTGGGGTGACTTATTTCATAGTTATCAATTGGTTTGCATGACTGCGCATTTCTTTGTAAGTGAGCAAACTTACAGATTCAGCAGGGGATCAAATAATTATTTTCCCCATTGAATATCCACCATCCCTCCTGTGCACGTTTCCAAACTGCTCAACCTGAGCTGGCCCTCTGATGTACTCATTTCTAATGTTGTCCATCCTCATCAGCCCCAATGAAAATCGTAACATCATCAGCTCTGCCTCCTGCATTTTTGTTAGTGCCACCATCTCCAAACCAGACATCATAGCAGGTCTCACTGCTGTCTTGTAAACTCTCCAACATCCAACACACTCCACCTTGCCTGCACTTTCTTCTTCTCCTCTCTTATTCACTGTCCAGTGCTTTGGATGATTGACCCGGGGTATTTAAGCTGATCTACCTTCACTACCTCTATTCCTTGTAGCTTCACTGTTACACTTTCCTCCCTCTCATTCACACCTGTACAGATTACAGTGTCGACTGTGAACATCACAGTCCAAGCCAGACTCCTGCCTGACCTCATCTGTCAGCCTGTCCAAACAATAAAGGGCTCAGAGCTGATCCCTGATGTAATCCAACCCCCACCTTGACCTATCTGTCACTCCTACCACTCAGCTCGCCATCATCTCACTATAATAGTAATGATAATAATAAAAGCCCCATGTATTCGCCCAAATACCAAATCACTTGCTGCTCCCAGGAAGTCAAAAAGCGTTGGATGAACATAATTAGTTTGATTCTTCACACACACGCACACACTTTCACTGTTATAAAGCTGCCCCAACTAGCTGGAGTTCACTCTTAGTTCAAACTGAACCCGATTCGTATCTCTGAGGTCCAACCAGATACGGGCCTGAACTGGCTTATATTCGGCTATTTAATGGAAAGCAGGCAGATATGGAAACATTTGGTTACAATCAGCATTCTGATGGTTATTGTAGCAACAAATCAACTCTGAAAATCAACCTAAAATCAGTCCAAATTGATCCTGGTTTGTACCTCCAATGTCTAGCTGTATACAGGCCCGAGCCTGCTTACAAAACTGTGTTTTCAATGCTCAATTGCAATCAGCCCTTTGGTTTGTTTTTAATTAGATTCTTAATATATTACCACAAAATCCATAAATCAGCTGACAATCACTGACAACCATATTGCCATCTTACCTCCTCAGAGCTGCCATTTCGGGGTGTGCGCACCGAGTCTATCCCAGAGTCCATGTTGGAAACTGCTGAGCAGCTGATGGTGGAGGATCTCTACAACCGCGTCAAGGATATGGTCGATGACCGCAGCCCCTACAACACCCCCTGTGTGCTTGACATCCAGAGGGCTATGGTACAGGACCGCCTGGAGGCTCCCATCAACCCTGTGGATGAAGTGTGGCCCAATATCTTCATCGCAGAGAAGTGAGTCTCCAGAAAGTTTGGCACGGAGTTATTTTATACATAAAAGCAGATAAGATTTCATAGAGTGTTCACTTCTCATTCCTCAACAGGTCTAATACAGTTTTCTGGATGTATTGTAGATGTATTGGATAATTTTGCACATTTTCTTTCCTCTGACTTTCCTCTCTTAATTGATTTTACAACACAAATCTCACCTTGTAGTGTATGGAGTTTTATTTGTAATACACAGACTTAATCTGCTCAGTGTTAAACTTTAAGAACTTCCTACCCATACTTTATCAAACATAAGAAACAACCCAACAACAAAAAATGTTCCATGGTGACTGAATCAACCCTGTTTGCTGATGAAGACTGTGGGATGTGGTTGAAAGCTCCAGACCAGGCTGATAAATGGACCTTCTGTTAGACGGCTGTTTCCAATGTCACAAAATAACTGGCATATTTATTTCTCCAACATAACCAGAAACTCTTTTTCCTGCTTCCCCCACTTCAACTTCAGAACATGATTCGCCTGAAACTTCATTTTCAGTAGAGGATTTCTTTTTATTTTAAGTTGCAGTAAGTCAGAAAGCTTTTTCCCCCCTCAGGTCTGTTGCAGTGAACAAGGCCCGTCTGAAGCGAATGGGCATCACACACATCCTGAACACAGCACACGGCACAGGGGTCTACACCAACGAGTCTTTCTACGCTAGCATGAACATCAAGTACATGGGCATCGAGGTGGACGACTTCCCCGATGCTGACATCTCGCCGCACTTTAGACCCACTGCCGAATTCTTGGACGACGCTCTGCTGACACACAAAGGTGAGAGACGGTTTGTTTCAACTGTCCTCTGATGTCTTTGTTTCTTGGTGTGGTAGAGGGTTCAAAGCACACAAGAGGGCATTCACATTGAGAATTTTCATCACTGTAATCATGGAACACCAATTAACTGTATTAGTAAGATTTAATTACACAATTAGAAGTTAATATTACAGAGAGGAGAATTTTACAATCACTTATTTCCCATATTATTTTTGTTTCATTTATAAAGTGTATATATTGAAAAAGGAATACCTGACACATACAATTATGTATCATTACACACATTAAAGAAGATAGATACAAACAGTATGATGTCATTAGTGGTTGATGGTTCAAATGATTATTGCAGCCTCTTGCATAATTTTTTGTAAGTAACTGTTCAAAGCCCAAAGAGGTCAATTTATCCAATTTTGACACAAAAAGTTTAAACACTAACTGATGATTGGTTTATCAGAACTTTTCAGAACTTTTCATCTAACCTCAGCCTCTTGATGGGACCCACTGTGCAGCAGTAAAATGCTGCTTTTCACATAATTAACAAAATCAGATTTAATAATAAATTGGTCCCATGTGGAATTTTGATGCTTATTGAGTAATTTTACTGAAGGAACATTTTCAATGATGGACTCTAAATGAGACTAGAAACAGAAACTTCACACCTCTTGCAAAACCACACCAAGTAAATCATGTTACCTGGATCATGTTAGCACAGCTGGAAACCCACAAAGGATGATGCCTTATCATAACTGAAAGGGTATTTCTGTTAGTTTGTTTGTTTGTTTTTATGAATAATATGAATGAAGAAAAAGAAAGCAATTAACTGCATGGCAAAGCCACATCCTCACAAACATTTTCTCTAGAATGAAAGTAACCGAGCAGAGCATACAAAATCTTGTAATTTCAAAAAAGAGAACAAAATAAAAACAGTTTTCTACACACTTTATTAGGTACACTTTGCTAGTACCTGGGACAGAGCCTCTTTTGCCTTCAGAGCTGCTTTAATTCTTTATGGCACAGATTCAACAAGGTGCTGGAAACATTCCTCAGAGATTTTTGTCCATGCTGACATCACAGCATCACACAGTTGCTGCAGATTTATTGGCTGCACATCTTGGATGTGCAGCCAACAATTTGAATGAACTCACTGTTTGAGATGATTTGAGCTTTGTGACATGGTGTGTTATCCTGCTGGAAGCAGCCATCAGAAGATGGGTGCACCGTGGTTATAAAGGGATGGAGATGGTCAGCAACAATACTCACATAGGCTGTGAAGTTTAAATGATGCTCATTTGGTTCCACAGGGCCCGAAGTATTCCGAGAAAATACCCCCCACGCCATTACACCACCAGCAGCACTGTGAACCACTGATAGGCCAAATGGATCCATGCTTTCATGTTATTTAAACCAAATTCTGACCCTACCATCTGAATTTCACAGCAGAAATTGAGACTCATCAGACCAGGCAAGAGTTTTGCAATCTTCTATTGTCCAGTTTTGGTGAGCCCGTATGAATTGTAGCCTCAGTCTGCTGTTCTTAGAGGGGTGGAACCCAGTGTGATCTTCTGCTGTAGTAGCCCACCTGCTTCAAGGTTTGCTGTGTTGTGAGTTCAAAGATGCCCTTCTGCAGCTCAACACAGTCTGGCCATTCTCCTCTGCTCCTCTCCACTCACTGAATATTTTTCCCATTTCCAGGCCATTCTCTGTAAACCCTGGAGATGGTTGCATGTAAAAGCCCCAGTAGATCAGCCAATCTGGCACCAACAACCATGCCACATTCAAAGTCACTTCAGTCACCTTTCTTCCCCATTGTGATGCTCAGTTTGATCATCAACAGGTCATCTTGACTGAATGTCTGCATGCCTAAATGCACTGAGTTGCTGCCGTGTGATTGGCTGATATTTAGTTGAACATGTGTACCCAATGAAGTACTGTATCTGATGACCGTTTGTTCTTTTTCTTTCTCTTATGGTTGTCTTCCACTTGATACAAATCTAGAGGAAAACCAGACCTATTTAAAAGGAACAGTCAACCTTTCAGCATGAAAAACTTGGATCAGGCCTTAATTAAAGGTCCTCCATGTAATCACGTACTTAGTGAGTCTGTATCCCTGATTGCCATTTCTGTTTGTGCCCACGTGATACTTACTTGTTGACCTGAAGGCATCATCATCATCTTCTTCATCTCCAGACTTCAGTTTATGACGTAGGAAAAGGAAATCTTGACATTATTTTTGTGTCTGTCTTCATCAATGGGGTGTTTATTTTGTGGTCTCTGGTTCCCACTGACTTCTAATCATTCGTTTGTTTTATCATTTAGCTCACAGACATGATGAACAATGCACTTGTTTCACTAGAGTTTGCTAAAAGCCCTTTTTTTTCAATACATGTCCTGGAGTGGAGGTCAACAGTGACGCAGTAGCAGAGCCCAAACATCTGATCTGTAATTTCTTAACATCCCAGTTTCTGAGAAGAATTTCTTGGGCCGACAGGGAACATGTGTGTTCCTGGAAGGAGATGGCACAGTCACAGCATTGTTGATTGTGCCTCTTACTCAACACAGCCTAGAATGTTGCCGGAAGACTTTGGTAAGAGCAGCTTAACAATATCTCATCCTGTCCCTGGAGACTGCAGAGCCAGATTTGGACATTTTTATTCTCTGATTTCTGATCGTACCTTCCTCTCTCAATGCCAGTGAAATTAAATATCAAGAATCGGATATTTTCACTCAACTTCAGCTGCGTCCTGCTTGATGGGGAATGTTGTATTGCTGGAAGAAGAATTTGACCTAAAAATCTTCCAGGTCGATACATTTTAGTGTCAGTTAATGAGAAAACAAAGACATTAGAAACACACAACTACCTGTAAGAAAGGACGATGCTGTTAATTAACAAACTTTTTTAGGTTTTGTTTATAACACTGGTTATGAGTCAAATTAAGCAAAAATGAACTTACCTAAATATTTATGAATTTATGGTTAATAATCCCATTAATTTTAACTGTTTTTAATAGAACACGTGCGACCGATATAAAAGTATATCAGCATATTTATTTTATGAGTATTGTGTTACAGTTACACTTGTCAATTAACATTGTAGAAACTGTTGGGGAGCTGTCAGTGAAGAATGATGTTTCAAATCATAAAGCCTGATGTAAACATTTGACTTCAGTCATCGTAAAATACTAACAGAATCACTTTTAGAAATCTCGCTCTCTTTTTTTTGAGTTTTCAGTGAACAGACAAAAACTGAAAGGGTTTAAAACATACAATCATGGTAAAAAATAATAGTAATAATAAAGTATACCCTCTTTCACATCTGAGGTTTTACACATCAGGACATGATTAAAATCATCCAGTCCTTAGCAGGCTTTAAAAATTAGGTGGCTGAAACCTCAGATGAACTACAAGACATGACATAATTCCAAATTAAGAGGGTAAATAGCAGCCAGTTGCTGCTAATCAAATGCACACTGATTAACTGATCATCAGCAAGTATGAGCACCTCTATAAGAGCAGAAACTTTGGTAGTTTGCTGGTGTGGAGCCTTCAGATGTGTGTTAACAAAATGCCACGAGGAGGAAAGCCATCAGAAATGGTCTTAGAAAAGCAATTTGTCACTGTCCATCAATCTGGAAAGGGTTGTGAGGCCAGTCCATCATTCTACAGTGACAAAGATTATTTACAAGTGGAAAACATTCAAGACAGCTGCCAATCTTACCAGGAGTGAACATCCCAGCAAATTCACTCCAAGGTCAGACCATTCAGTGCTCAGTGAAACTGCCAAAAAAAAAAGAAATATGAGCTACATCTCAGATTCTACAGGCCTCAGGTAGCATGTTATGTTAAAGTTCATGACAAAACAATTATACTGTACAATTATAAAAAGACTAAACAAGTATGACTTGTTTGGAAGAGCTGCAAGGAGAAATCCTCTTCTCTTAAAACAAAAAAGAAAAGCATGGCAGCACAGCTTGGTCTGCAAAGCTGCATTTGAGTAATCGACAAGCCTTCTGGATCAATGTCCTTTGGATAGATGAGACCAAAGTCGACATGTTTGAGCAAATGCACAGCAGCACGTTTGGTGAAAACCAAACAGCATTTCAAGACAAACACTTCACACCAGCTGTGAGCGCGGTGGTGGAGGGGTGATGACTGGCTTGTTTTGCAGCCACAGGACCTGGGCACCTTGCAGTCACTGAGCCAACTATGAACTCCTCTGTATACCACAGTATTCTAATGCCAAATGTGAGACCATCTGTCTGACAGCTAAAGACTGATCCAAGCTGGGTCATGCAACAGGACAATGACCCGAAACACACAAACGAATCTACAGCACAATGTCTGAAAAATAAAAGAATCAAGGTGCTGCAGTGACCCAGTCGAAGTCCAAACCTCAGCCTGACTGAAATGCTGTGGTGGGACCTTAAGGGGACCATGAATGGATTCCCACAAACCTCAATGAACTGCAGCAGCATAGAAAAGTGGGCCAAAATCGCTCCACAACAATGTGGGAGAGTGAAAAAGTCAGAAAACCGTTATTTAAAATTATTGCTGTTAAAGGTAGCTCTACAAACTACTGAATCATGTGGTTTCTTAGTTCTTTGCACTGCTTCTGCATTTTTTCTTAGTTTTTGTTAAATAAATTTGAAACAGTGTAACATGTCACATGCTGTTAATCTGAGGTTGTGTTTTATTAAACCTTTGAATTAGCAGAGTGTAAGGTGTAGTATCTTTTTACGGTGACCTCACTCCAAATCAAACTTTTGTGTTTAATATTTTTAAGGTATTTATTATATATTTGAAATTTGAAGCATTTTATAATCCATGCTTTTACAATAACAGGGGTTAAAAAGGGTAAATATTTACATCCATGTATGTATCTGCTTATCAGTGAGCCAGATTATCATTTTTCTAAACTCCCACATTATAATGGCCATCTTATTTACTTGTTGACCTGAAGGCATCGTCTTCATCTCCAGACATCAGTTTATGACGTTAAAAATGGAAGCTTGAACCTTGAGACTGCAGCATTTTGTGGTCTCTGGTTCCCACTGAATTTTAATTGTTCATTTATTCTAACATTTAGCTCATGAACACAATGCACTCATTTTACCAGATTTTGCTAAAAGCACATTTTTAATACATGTCCCCGGAGTGGAGGTCAACAGTGATACAACGAAATATCCCAGACATCTGATCTGTAATTTCTCAACATCTACCCATTTTCTCAGAAGAATTTTATGTGCCGACAGAGAACATGTGTGTTCCTGGAAGACGATGGCACAGTCACGGTGTTGTTAGCTGTCCTTCTTAATTAACATAGCCTAAAATGCTGCCTGGAGATTTCATAAACAACAGCTTAGTAATGCAGTTAGGTCAAGAATTTGTTGAACAAAGACACGATTTTGGTAGTTTTGCCTCTGTACACCAGCACAGCGGACTGTCAAACAATCAAGATGTAAGTGAAGTGCAGACTTTCAGCTTTAATTGAAGGGGTTTAACAAAAGTATTGTGTTAACTATTCACAAATTACAGACAGTTTTATACACAGTACTCCTTTTTCCTAGCTGGACAGACTTCAAACATGAGGATTTCTTTGATAGTTGGGTGAAAATCCTTTGAAGTCAGTGATTACCTGAAGTCTAGAACTGATGGACATCCCCAACTGTTCTGCTTTTTCCCTTGAGATGCTCTACTGGGCCTTTACACCACCACACCACCTTACTGGTCTGTGCATCTCTTTGCACTGCATTTTGTATTTAATAACTGAAAAGTTGGTGACTGACTAACAAAACAAAAATTAGTTTTGCAGCATTTGGCTTAATCTGAGTAGACAGTAGAACCCTGTACACTTGGTAATTCATCCTGCCTCTTCTATCATTAGTCACATCATCAATAAACACTCCACTGGCAGCCATACATGCCTACATCATAACACTGCCACCACCGTGTTTGACAGATGATGTCGATGCTTCAGACCATGAGCTGTTTCTCACCTGTCTCACATGTTTCATCATTCTGGTACAAGTTCATCTTGATTTCATCTGTCCAAAGATTTTATTTTGCCAGATCTGGGCAGACCCTTCTAAATGTTTTCTGCCAAAGCCGAATCTGTCTTTTTTGTTCTTGAGTGTAACCAGTGCTCACACTTTGATGTTAACCCTGTATTTCTGTTCATGAAGCCATTGTTTCACTGATCAACCAAAACACTTTTTGTCTGCTACCTGAGGAAAAACAACAGATTTTTACTCATTTGAATATGCTGATTCCAAATATGCAAACAGAATTTCTCTAGCACGTCGGGATCTTGAGTTACATAACTATGCCAATAAATGCCAATCGCCAAACTCGACATCAATGATTTTATTTTAAAAAGTACATCATGAACATAAAACTGGTTAAAAAAAAAAAAAAAAAAGACACAGTTGGGGCACCAGGATTGCCCAGGGTGTGAGCAGGCGACCATGTATGCTGTGCGGCTGTGCGGCGGGCGCAGGCTCATATTTAAAATTACAATGAAAAGCCATAAAGTACAAATTCAACCCTTTGAATAAACTACATAAATATGACTTTTGTCATTAAAAAACAAGAGACAAGACCTCACCGCCATGAAACTGCTGGTCAATCAATTGTACAATTACTTTCGAGATTGAAAATGGCTGTAATTCATACACAGTTCATGTAGAATTAATGTTTAATGTTTAAAGCACTTTGATAACATATTGAGTGTTTGGTTTAAAATCCACTGTGGTGGTGTACAGAGGAAAAAAAAGTGGTACTGACCAATAAATTAGGGACCTAACTGTATCTCATTCTGTCATTTCCTTCCTTTCTAATGATCCATACACCCATAGCAAGAATTAAAGAAATAAAAATATATCCACATCAAATGTTTTAGCTCAACTTCAGCTAAGATATGCTTGATCTACAGCTGAAAGATCCCACCCTCTAAATCTTCCAGTTTGATGTATTTTAATGATAAAATAACGCATGAATTCAAAGGGTAAACCCAAATGCTTGAACTATTTGCCAGACTAAGTAAGCCCCTCATAAAATTATAATATCTGTGTATTTGTTTTATTTATTACATCTGCTATATTTGCACTTGTCAATTAATATTGTAGAAATTCATTGTGGTAGCACAGATATCACAGAGTGATGCTCTGATCATTGTGGACGGGGAAAAAGATATGTCTTCTGACACTAAACAAGATTTGACAACAGTAATTAAGAGCTTACTCTACAGGGGTACACTGGCTCCATCATCAACAATAAAATCCGTCCCTGTCAAACAAACAGAGTCAGAAAAAAGTCAACGAGTTTATAGCATTTAAAATCAAGGACTTTACAATAATGGGGGTGGAAGAAAGGTAATTCTTGACTTTACAGTGAGTTGCAGGTCCAAGTTAAGCTGTGTGGCTTTGACCTACTTATAGTCCTGATCTTTTCCTTGACGTGCCACTGAAAGAAAAAGCTCTTAAAAGCCTGACCTTTGTGTTTATCTGCAAACAGCAGACACACTTAAAGATATACTAGTGAACACAGTGGAGCATTTAGATGATAAATGGATACTTCCACTCCAAGCGTGTGTAAATACTGAAAAAAGAGACTTAAAGACAGTCAACAAAAACACAGCTGCACAGCTGGAAAAAAAAATGTTACTCTATAAATGTTGGAGGTGGAAATCAGCACATTTAATTTTTAATATATAAATAGTAAAATATGATAGATCACAACTTTGTCAACAACTTGTTTCTGATGCCACAGAATGACAAAAGCCCTTATTGCAAGTATAACTAATGTTAATCTAGTGATGATATTGATGTATACAATACAATATTTCAGTATAGAAATGGCATACTGGAGGCACTAACACCATTCACTGTATTATTGCAGGGTCTTTACCTTACAATAGAAAGCACCTTGAGGTTATTGTTGATGTGATTGGGTGCTATATAAATAAAAATGAATTGAAATACATACTTTGTTTATTTTTGGTTGTATCTCAGTAAATATCATATTAATGTATGCAGGGTCAAAGCACAGCGCTTAAAGAATCTGACTTTAAAAACATTAAAATATTAGTATCCACCCCAATTTACCAGCATTGGTCAGATGGTAATCGTTGTTTTCTTTCCTTGCAGGAAAGGTTCTCGTTGTTTCCATGATGGGTATCAGTCGCTCTGCTATCCTGGTGGCGTCCTACCTGATGATCTTCCACAACATGACCATCATGGAGGCTCTGACCTCAATAAGGAAAAAACGCACCATCAACCCCAACGAAGGCTTCTTGAAGCAGCTGCGAGAGCTCAACGAGACCCTCATGGAGGAGCGAGATGATGACGATGAAACCCTCAGCCAGTGTTCTGTGATTGACGCTCGAGCCCGCGCTCGCATCTTCGGAGAAGATGGGGACGATGACGAGGATACAGACAAAGAGGAAGAGCAGAGTATGATTGAGGTGAAAGCTAACTCGATTATGCTGGAGGAGGAGGAGGATGGAGAAAGTGTGATGAGCAGTGTTGCGTCCTCTGCAGCTGCGGCAGCCCTCAAAAATGGACTGATTGGAGCACAGAATGGGTTCAACAACCAGATATCCAATGGTGTCCAAGAGAAGATCGCTCTACCTGAAAAGGAGGGGAAGGAAGATGGGAATGATGATGATGGTCTGGACAGCATGATCCGTGAGTGGCAACGGAGAAATGAAAAATACCAGAGTGATGAGTGGTGGGAGGCGCAGTTGAACAGCGATGGAGAGGATGAGGAATCTCTTCCAGGGGGTTGTCTGAAGAATAAAGAAGATGGAGACACTGATGTGGACAGCGTCACCAGCGAGGACATACGAGCTGTGAAAGACCGGCTGAAACGTCGCAACAGACGCCCACCCTCTGAGACGATGTCCACCTCCAGCTGTATGAGTTACTCTGATCTTTGGAAGCAACGGCTTAAGGAGATAGAAGAACAAGCAGCTGCTCGGTACCACAAGAAAGAAGATGATGAAGGCAGCGAGAGTGCTGCCACTGAAGACGAAGGAGTAAAGAAGAAGATTGATGATGAAGTAGACAGTATCCTCTCTGACACCAGCTCCATGTACAACTTTTGTCAGAAGAATAAGGAGAAGATGTCGCCGTTGGAACGTTGGCGAGTCAAGAGAATCCAGTTTGGGTGGAACAAGAAAGATCGTGAAGACGGAGAGAAAAGTTCTGTCGGTGACGGCGAGGAAGAACCCAAGTCGCCATCTCTCCAAGAGGTGAACCTGACGGCGTACCAGGCGTGGAAGATGAGGCAGCAGAAGCGTCTCGGGGAGGAGAACACAGATGAGATTTTGGAGCTGAGCCGAGGTGAGGACTTAGCAACGATCAGAAGGAGGCAACGGCGTGAAGAGCTTCTGGAGCGTTCAAAGAAAACTTTAGAAGAAAGCCAGTCCGTATGTGGCTGGGAAACAGAGAGTTGCATTAGCGGTGGTACGATACCCCTGTCTGCCTTCTGGGCTGGAGCTGGTGTCATGGGCCCGCCAAGTGTTGCCAATGATGACAACATGTCCATGCTCAGTGGTAGATCCTCTGTCATATCTTCAGTTTCTCAGGCTCGCAGCGCAAGATCCTCACAGTCTGCAGTCCCAGTGAATCCTGTGCCACCAGTTCCTCCGATCCTCCCAGTACCAACTGTGCAGAGTCCCGGAGGTGAACCAATGGTCAATCTGGCCAGCATCCAAAACTGGATCGCCAACGTTGTTTCGGAAACGATCAAACAGAAGCACAGTGAAATGAGCCTTCCTCCTCCATCACGTGCCGGGTCTGAATTGAGCTTTGGTGCTCCATCAAATGTGATTTCAGGCCGCGGTGTCGATGATGACAAAGCATCCTTGCTGAGCGGCGCTTCCTACTCCAGTTCTCTGTTACAAGGTCGAGGTAGGGCGGCGTCGGTCCTCTCCAGTGGCGGGTCGAGCAGCATCTCAGGTCTCAGTGGTAGAGGCTCAGCCTTGGACTCCAACCTTGGCTCCACCCTGGGCTCGAAGAAAAACAAGATCACCACTACCAGCGTTCCTCTCTTTAGCCTATTCCAGGACCAGGTTGACCTGGGAAAACTGGACAACATGGACAAGGAGATCAAATCTGAGATGAGGGACAAGATGTCTACCTATGAAAAGAAGAAGATCCTGGAAGACAACAAACGCAGTACTCTGTTTAAGAAAAAGAAACCGAAGGAGGATGAAGACGAGGAAGATGAAAGAAAGAAAAAAGAGGAGGAATTTCTTGAAGAGACAAAGAAAAAGGAGAAACCAAAGAGGAGTTACGGACTATCGGGATGCCTTAATCTAAACCCAGCACTGGAGAAAGATACAAACACCAGCATTGATGACTGGCTGAAAAGTGTCAGGCCTCCTCCAAGAAAACCAGCCTCAGGAGCAGAAGCTGGTCCATCAGAGGACCCGTATGATGATCTTGATGCCTCAGCTTCCGAATTTGACTTCTCAAGCCGCAGGGCATCCTATGCTGCTGATGAAGATGAGGACAATGAAAGATATGGTGTCACCTCCAGATATCGGGCCAGGTTACACGAAGATCTAGCAACTGAAGACGCTGATTATTCCTGCAATGGCTTCACACAATCCCACAACTACAGCCGACCAGGGAGATCGTACGGCGCCTACGAAGAGAGCGACGAAGGAGCCGAAAGCTACAGCGACTTCTCCACCAAGAGAAAGTTTGCTCATCATTCACGATATGAAAGCAGTGAGACAGAAGGGAGGAGGACTAGGCAAGAGGAAGCCGCTGAAGAAGAGGATGATGATATCACTGCCTTCATTGACCAAACCAGGCAAAGGATCAGAGCTCGAGCTTTCGCGGAGGCCGAAGACAACGAGGTGCTCACTGCTTGGAGAGCACAGCAGGAAGCAAAGCGGGAGAAGTGAATCTTGGAAAATTCTTCTGATGCAGAGGGATTTTAGAATATGAGAAACACAGCAAGTGCCAGTTCTGTGCTGCTGCTAGTTCAAATGTAGCTCATTTTGGTCAGAAATATGAAAACTAATGCTGTACTAATTGTAATAATTGTAATACACACAAAAAAACCAACACTAGCATTCACATCCACAGAGAAAATATGCACCTTGACCTCATCATGCATCAACATTTGATAAGAATTAATGATTGTAGCCTGTTTTATTATTAAAGAAAGTCAATATATTCTTCAATAAAGGTTTTTTTTGCGCCACTGTTGAATGTAAAACACACTGACTGCATATTTTCATAGAAAAGATGATGTGAAACTTCTGAAAAAAATAGGAAAACTCCAATTTGTACTCTTGCACAATTTTATTATTGTAATAAATGTTCTGATAAATGATGACATGTGGTTTTTATTTTATTTAATGGCTCCCATTGTAGCTGCTTCACAAAAAGATGCTGTGACTGTAAATCACATTTCAAATGTTCTTTAACTATTATTATAATATTTTTGGGACGTATTAATACAATCGTTACATGCAAGAAGTGGCCCTGTTGGTTTGTTACGCAGGCAAAAAGAAGCTTTTGTACTTAGTAACATTATCACATTATTATAACTTGTTTTGTGGCTTATAATGTAAGCCACAAAACACTTTACAAAAACTGGGTTTATTTCAACAACTTACATAAGGTTTAAAGTGTGATAAATGACACAGGAGTATATGAAGAGCAAAAACTGCTTATTCACCGACTCAGGTGTAGAGAGTTAGGTCTACACACCACCCCAGCAGCTGAAATGCATGGAGGGGTTGGAGTGTTTAATTGTTTCACTCATACAAACGGACAGCATGTGGCTGTAAACTGGACATGACATTTCTCGTGCTATGCTGCCACCTGGTGGACACTAGAGGGGCTTGCTTTTGAGCATGCCAGACAACTTTAAAGTTATGTAAATATAAAGAATGAATGGAAATAAAGTGTTTTCCTTTGCAAAAATTCTTATTATTTCTTCAAATGTGGTGTTACAGGTGTCATTTACATGAGAGAGTAACTATATACTGTGGACTGGATGAAAAATGTTGAAATAATCCCAGTACATGTGAGACCATAACACACATTAAGGCTTATAATGCTTTACATTGCACAATGGGATAAAGCACAGGAGGAATGCTGATCTTCAAGCTGTAAGAGTAATGAGTAATAGCACAAACTGGCCACCTCCTATTACCATTTTTAATTCACTTTTTATATAAATAAATACATTTATATAAATATGTAAATATGCATACTTGTGAGTAATTTCAAGCTGAATTTCTTTCATTACTGCGGCCCATATGCAGTACCTTCGGGGTCCACCAGGGGGCTCCGACCCACACTTTGGGAATCACCGTTAGAACAAACCTGGAACCAGTTTCACCTGTTTAATAATTTGTGAAACTTGTTCTACATTTTTTTTCGACTTTAATTTAATATAATTTTAAAAAACCTCAAATGTGGTGGCCACTTTGCAGGAAGATACTGCGGGCTGTTTGGAGACTTCTTATCATTAGAGGACATGATGGGGACGATGTTGTCAGAAGGCACGGAGGAGACAAAAAAGGTGTTCAAGAAGCAGATGAGGAAGAGGAGTGGATGGGAAAGGGAGGATGAGAGGAACAGAATGAAGACAGGACAGAAACAAAATAGAACGCAGTAAAACATAAACAAGAAGAAACAGTGGAAGAAGGTGATGATGATGATGATGATGATGATGCTGAAGTAGAGAAAGAAAAGCAGAAAAAAGAGGAGGAAGAAGGAACAAAAAGGCCAGAAAAAATCAGAAAGGCAGAGAAAGATGAAGGATGTGTAGAGAAAGAAAGAAAAAAAGATTGAAGAAGAAGCTGGGTGTGAGGATGAGGAAGAAGAGAAGGAAGGCTGAGTGGAGAAAGAAGATGAGAGGGTAGAACGGGAACAAGGGGATGTGGAGCAAAGAGAAAAAGGAGAAACAGGGATGGAGGAAGAAATGATGGAGAGAGAGGATGAATCAAAGACACAAGGAGAGGAAAAGAAAGAAGAAAGAAGGGTTGAAAGTGAGAAGGATGAAGGTTCAACAGCAGAGGAAGAAAAAAGAGAGGATGAAGATGAGGAGCAGGTAGAAGAAGGAATAAGGGAGGCAATTCACAAAGATAACATTGTGGGGAAATGGATTATGGATGGAGAAATAGAGGATCACAGAAAAAAGAAAACGATGAAGTGGAAGAGTCAGATGGAGAAAAAGAGGAAAAGATTCAGGATGAAAAGGAAGAAATAGAGACTGTAAAGGGGGAAAGTGATAACAGAGGGGTGGAGAAAGAGAGTGATGTAGAGGAAAGATGGCTTAAGTCTCAGGAGGAGGAAGAGGAGAAAGAAGTAGGAAAAATAACATGAGGATGAAACTCAGGGTGAGGAGGAAGAAGAAGTTGGAAAGGAGGAAAGTGAAGATGAGCGAGTAGAGAGTGAAATAGAGGATGAAGATGTAGATGAAGAGAGAAAAGGGCAAAACAGAGAGAAAATGGAAAGAAAGGTAGAAGAAGACGAAGTGGAGGGGCTGGAGGAGCTTCACACTGAAAAAGAAGAGAAGGTAAACAAAGAAGAAGAAGAACAGGTTAATGGAAAAGTAGAAGAAATAGAGGAATAGACAAGGGAACCAAAGGAGGAGCCAGAAAAGAGGTCTAATCAATCAGATCCCCCAAAACGGTCACCTCTATCACCTCTGCAGGACCCAGAAGTTTCTGAAAGTCTGAGTCATCATAACACAGAAAACAAAGCTCCCAGAGACCTCGCAGATGGAGCGAAAGGGGCTGTCACTGCCAAAACCCACAGCGGGGACATTTATCCCACATCGCCGAGCAGTGACAAGGAGGCTTTTCTGAGCAGCACAGGCGCTCTGAGCCAAACTGCTGCTGCAGTACAGAGCGTGACAGACACAAACCTCCCCTGTGCTGATGATCATCTGAATCTAAGCAAACAGAGGAGTCAGAGCACAGCGTACAGGAGCAAGAAGAAGAAGAAGAAGGGGACTCCAGAGATACTGCTCCTGAACTGCACACAGGTAACCACTGACTCAGATCTTTAGATTTCAGTCATGGCTGATTTGGGGACACCTGCAGTCACTGGTAAGAACTAAAAACACAGTGAAATCAGGTCCTGTATCAAGGGGAACGAGATTGGCTTCAGAGGCGTTTCCAGACTTTAAAACAGGGAACCACACAGGAGACCAAGAACAAGGCAGATTCACGGTGTATAAAATTTATGAGGAAAACATTTGGTATAATTTTCAGGCTCATGTGTACATGTGAAGTGGACTGAACTGTTTTGGAAAGCAAAAGATGTGTTTAAATTTTTTATTTAAGGAAAAGTACAAAAATTTTAGCATCCAAATATTCTTAAAATGCCTCTGGTAAAGGTCCTCATTATCCAGAATCATTATGTGCATTATATTATTGGTCATAATTTCTGATTTATCAATGTGAAAATCAACTTCTTTTAATTACTTCTATATTGTTGGGTACCTTTTCCTAAAAACCCTGCAGAAAGTAATGCTCAGCTTTCTGTGGATGTTTCCAGCTTTGTGCAGGTTTTCAGCACAATGTGTGTTCACACTATGGAAAAGTAACCAAATAAAGTGCACACTAAGCATAAGAAATCAACTTTACCTTTAAAATCATAAACAGAAATTTCTCCACAAATAGAATAAACATCTAGAAATAGTAGGTTTTTTTTCTTTGTTTGTTGTACAGCGAACCTGCTAATATATGACTTTATAATACAGTACCAAATGGTATGTAGCTCTAACAAGGAGTAGGTCTGCAAATTAGTTATGGCTAATGCAGCACTGCCTGGTTTTGGTCAGTGCTGCATTAGCCAAAATTTAATTAAATTGTGATTTAAAATAAGAAACAGGAAGATAAAAGTGAGTTTTAGTTTGGTTTTTGTCATAGACTCCAGTTGTGTGACTAATAAAACCTTTTCTTTTTCAGGCGAAAATATAAATAATACAAATATGCCCAAATTGAAGCTGAACTGTCAGCATTTTAATGTATTTGCGAATGTTCAGATGTAGAGTGGATATTATATAACTGCAGCTATGATTGGCTAGAACACAATTACTCAAAGAGAAGAGTCGAGCCAGAGAGTTCATTAATTCATTCAAATCCAATTAAAATTCCACAAAGATGGCATGTACTCAATTGACAAAGGCAAATGGCAGTGGACAAAAAAAATTCACTTTAGGTCATTTCTTAGAAGTACTTACTAAACAAAAATATGTTTCCATCATTTTGCAGGCCAGAGGACAAAGTGACACTGATGGACGCCCCTGCTCAGTCCTCGATGGATGATGGACAAGAAAGCAAAAACTCCTCGAGCACAGGAAACCCTGCAATGGATGCTACAGGCAACAAAGGGAAGAAAGACTCAGCCGAAAGGTCTCCCGTGATGAACGGTGAGGCTGATGCTGCAGACGACAGCAAGAAATCATCGAAGTACAAAACTGTGTCCTACAGAAAAATCCCCAGAGGAAACACCAAGCAGAGGATTGATGAGTTTGAGTCCATGTTTAACTCATGAATGAGCATTAAATAAAATATATATTAACATGTAATATTAATATATAGTGTATGTTACAGGCTTTGCTTTGGTTAACCAAGTAGCTGTTTGTGATTCCGTTCTTGTAAATTATGACGCTTACCAGTGACACAAGGCTACAGGGGACCCAGAGCAGAGCCTTGAGGTACTCTAACCAAATGTGTTGCCTATGACTTCTCTGATAGATGGACTTAATTTTGCATGACTGTATTTGTACCTGTTGCTTGCTTGGGAAGCTCAGGTGGCAATTTTTTTGTTTTCTTCTGGCTTCATCATCCTGCAGCACTTTAGCGTGGTTGTTAGCACCGTTGCCTCACAGCAAGAAGCGAGAAGGTCCTAGGTCCTGTGTGGAGTTTGCATGTTTTCCCTGTGTCTGTGTGGGTTTTCTCCAGGTACCCCCACAGTCCAAAGACATGCACTTAGAGGGGTTAGATTAATTGCTGATTCTGCCCATAGGTGTTAATGTGAGTGTGAATGGTTGACTGTCTCTATGTGTTAGCCCTGCAACAGGGTGGCGACCTGTCCAGGGTGTACGCTGCCTCTCGCTCTATGACAGCTGGGATAGCCCCCCCACCCCCCACAATCCTGCAAAGGGATAAGCGGAAGAAAATGGATGGCTGAGTTCATCTTCCCCAGCCATCCATCCTCTCCCTGGCTGCATTAACCTTAAACTCTCAGCCCAATATAACTCAGATCTTTAGTTTCCATCTGAGCAAATAAGACCTTTAAAGGAAGCCCTGTCTGCTTGCTGCCATTGCTCCACAGTACACCATGCAAGCCCCTAAACTTAAATCCATTTCCTGTTTTAATATTGGGTCATTTTAATATTGCAGAGGATTTTAGACTCTTCTGCAGGACTAATAATTAGGTTAAAGGAGTAAGCTTTTTTTTTTTCCTTTCTGTTTTCAGGTTAATTTTCATAGTTTTCATAGCCCTGAATAAATGTAAGAGTTTTGTGCATTACATGAGAAAATTTGAAGATACAAACATAAATTTATTTAACACAACCACATATTTCTTTCTGAGTCATTGTTTAACTGACACTTAACCTACCTGATGCTTATAATTGTGAAGTCTTTAAAACAAACAAAAACTCACTCCTTTTAATAAACTGATATGTGTATCATTGATCATTATGTATTCTAGTTTCTAATGTGTATCATTGATCATTATGTATTCTAGTTTCTAATGTGTATCATTGATCATTATGTATTCTAGTTTATAATGCAAATTTCACAGTGAGTTATGTTTGGTTGGTCGGTTGGTTGGTTGGTTGTCTTTTGACTTCCAAAGAAGTCATATCTAGAGGTCATTTGAGGCTGTGAAACATCACAAGGACTAAAAATCCCACAATCCCCCGCGCCTTTCTGTGACGTCACCTGGAGCCCGGACCCGGCGTAGCAGCGGTGTGTGTATGTGCGTGTTTGGCAACAACAAAGGAGTGTTTGGGGAACAGTTACCTGCATTTTGTCGTCCGCGGTGTTTTATGCACATTATCACAGGTAAGTTCATCAGTAGAGTGTCTCCAGCTCTGTTAGGTTTTATTTTTAGTTTGAGGTTAAAGCGGCAGTTAGATTTTTAATGTTGATTTTAGCTGGTTGTCTCGGTGGCTAGCAAGATGGCTCCGACTATTTACTGCGAAACAATAACAAAGACTGAGCCACGTTGATACGTTTAAATGGATCGCTGTGTTTTTGTTGTTTATTATGATCTTATTACAGCTACACAGTACTATGTGTCAATTTAAGGGAAGATTTGGACGTTTTTAATTGGTGCTACTGTCTGTGCACACCCTCCGCTTCAGGCGTTAGTTGGTGGCGATGACACCCCCGCTACTGCCGTCCTTTGGAGGAAGAGGAAGAGGAAGGAGGTGATGATGATGATGATGACATGCAGTTAGCTAGCTGGCTGCCTCTCTGGCTGGCTGGCTGACGGACGGACTAGAGCCCGCGGAGTGTCGCAGGTGTCACCCCGAAAGCAGCGCAGGATCCGGGCTGAAGAGAGGCGAAGATGCCGCGGAGAAAACAGTCTAACCCGCAGCCGGTGAAACGTGAGTCCAGCTGTTTGCTTCCAGATGTTTGAGTCCTTTCTGTCCGCAAAGCTTAAATCACTGTCGCAGAATAAGGAAGTGGCTCTTTGCCTGGCCTTTGTCCACTTTAAAATGCATCTTTTTGGTAGCGTTTAGACTTATTTTTGACTGAGACAGACATGTTGAAAAGTTGCCAGACTGGTCTGACTGAAACTCCTTTTCTCTTTATCTCTGTGAGAGGAAGACTGCTGGAGACATGTTGTCCTTAAAGTAGATGTGTTTGTCTATTATCTCATCCTGACTGCTCTGCCTCACTTGGATTCTCCACCTCCTCTCTGCTTCCTGTCTCCACTTCCCCTTCGCAGGCTCCCTACCTGACCTCCCCCTGCTCCCTCCTCTCATCCTTCCTCTCTTTCTTTCAGGGCTTCCTGTATGATTTCTCTTATTCCTGTGTATTTCCTACATGTGCAGCCTCACCATTATCATCCAAAGGGCCAAAAGGAATCTTTAGGTTTTAGTTTTGTCTCCAGTTTGTTTGTTTTCCTTTCGTCCCACTCGTCACCTGTACAGTGCTCGCCTCCCTTTGTTTGCATTTGCTTGACTAAGCAGGCGTAAGTCAATCAAAATTTCCCTGCTGGCCTTCTCCAGTTTCTAATCCATGTAGACATCTTAACAGGCTTTGAATGGCATTGTACTGGGAGCCGGTACATCCTTGTATTCAAATTACTCTTATTCAAAGTCTCGCTGCAGCTCAGGTAGCTTCTGGAAGTCTGACAAAAGTGACCACACAGCTGAAAATCAAAGCCTCTTTAAAACTGAACGTTATAACCTTAAAGAAAGGACGACTGTTTTACTTTCAGCTCAGTCCATGTTTGAACACATGTTGTGCTTTTGCACTAAAAAAAAGTGACAGAAGCAGTTGCACAGCAGATTTAAAAATGAGAGTTTGATATTTTCTTTGAAAGCTGGGATCTAAAACTCAAATTATCCATCTGCAGACTTATTGGAAAACAAAGACAGTTCCCACAGGACTCCCTGCATTGCACCCCATGATTCAGTAGCTTGGAGAACCACCTTCAACAGCAATAATTTTAAATCATCATTTTCTTTATGATTTTATCAGTCATTGTGGAGGAACTCTTCTTTACAGTGTTGCTTCAGTTCATTGAAATTTACAGGCATCTGTTTATGCACAGCTTTCATAAGGCCCCGCCACAGCGTTTCAGTCAGGTCGAGGTGTGGACTTTGACTCGGTCATTGCAGCACTTTGATTCTTTTCTTTTTCATTCTGTTGTAGACTTGCTGCTGTGCTTGGGATCATTGTCCTGTTTCATGACCTAGCTTCAGCTGTCACACAGATGGCCTCTCATTTGACTCTAGAATACTTTGGTATACAGAGGAGTTCATTGTTGACTAAATCACTGTAAGGTATCCAGGTCCTATGGCTGCAAGACAAGCCCAAATCATCACCGCTCCTCCATCGTGCTGACGGTGTTTGTGCTGATATGCTGTGTTTGGTTTTCTCCAAATGTGCTGCTGTGAAGTATGAACAAACATCTCCACTTTGGTCTCATCTGTCCAAAGGACGCTGATCCAGAAGGATTGTGGTTTGTTCAGATGCAGCTTTGCAAACCTAAGCTGTGCTGCTGTGTTTTTGTTTGCTTTTTAAGAGAAGAGGGTTTCTCCCAGCAACCCTTCCAAACAAGTCGTGCTTGTTCAGTCTTTTCCCAATCGTCCTGCTGACTGAGCATGTGTAGCTCTTGGGGGGTTTTTTCCAGTTTCTCTGAGCACTGTATGGTCTGAGCTTGGGGGAAATTTCCTGGGATATCCACACACAGAAAGATTGTGGCATTCTGTTAACACACTCCCGAAAGCTCCAGACCAGCAAAACTGTCTGCTTTTACAGAGGTGCTCACACTCGCTGATGATCAGGTGTGTTAGCAGAACCTGGCTGCTACTTATCCTCTTATTAGAGGTATTAGGATTTCCTATGGAAGCAGTACGGATGGACTTAAACTTGTCATACGGTTTTGCTCTTTGAGTTTTTATCCGTGCAGATGGCAGCTTTCCTTTCTTCAGTCAGCTTGAAACAGTTTGATCTAAAATTTTCATTACACTTAAAGGAAAGTCTCCTGCCTGTTGGTCTGCAGCTACCAGTTGTTTCCATTGTTGATTAATTTGGTGTTTATCATGATTATTTGTCATTATTGTCTAAAAAAAAATGCTTGCTATAGTTTCCATAATTTTCCCCCTCTATTTAAAGAAATTGGGGCCTACCAAAGAGAAATCACTGGGGTGGGTTTTCACTGGTTTTTCTTTAGCAGGGTTTAGTTTACTCAGGCCTAAGATTCATTTTTAAAATGGCCTGGAACGACAGGGACAGACTTCTGTTAACAGACTCCCAGAGGCCCATTTTGAGCATATCTAATATCTAAAGTTTATTTAGCTTAAGTATTCTTTGTTACTAGCAAAGTCTTAAATTTTCTTTGTAACAGCAATAAGACTCCAGGCCAAAAAAAAAAAATCATCCAATGTCCACATAGATGTATAAAAGTACAAAAATGCGCTGCATCATCAGTTCTGTGTTTGACTCGTCTTCCTTTTCCTGACACTCTCACAGCCTCATTGCTCAGCCTCCAACTCTTCCTCCTCGGCACTTATCTCACGCTCACCGATTTCCTTCTCGTTTCCTCTCCACCTCCTTTGCTGTTATCCTTCTTCTTCTTTTCCCTTTCTGAGCACAAACTCTGTTATCAGGCTGCCTTCAGTCCTGTTCCTCAAACATGTTTTCTGCAGCCAAATCTAACTTTATAACAAAAAAATCCTTTTGTGATGTGAAACATGAGCTTGATTTTTCTGCATTTTTATTACAGTCTACAGAAAAATCCAGCAGACTGCAAATCTTGAGAATTTGTCATGTAAACAACACGTGTTCATGTTTGAGTCAGATGTTTGTTCAGTTATAAAACTTGTATCAGTGAAAGTAAGAGAGAAAGTTCAGGCTGTGTGACAGACAGCAGCCATGACGGGCTCGTGTCCTCCTCATGTGGTTAGGTGACGTCTCCACAGGTGTGTTTATACAGGAAATCATGATAAATGCTTCTGTGTGTGTTTGCGCTCAGTGGACTCTGAAGACGGGGCGGTGGTGTGCGAGCCGAGCTGCCTCGTTTTGGACAGCGACTTCCTGCTGACCGGCGAGCTGGATTTTGGAGACTCGGAGATCATGGGGCTGGACAGAGAGTCTGGTCAGTAACACACACACACATGCACAAACACACACACATGCAAACAGGTTTTACATACAGAAGGCTGGAAAACAAGTCAGATGATGAAATGTGTCAGCTGTTTTTGTCCAGTTTTGATCTCTGTTCTGGGAGGAGCACTAAGTAGCCCTAACCCTGTGCACACACAGTATTTTAAAATTGTTCTCCCGAGTCTTGATAATTAAGGGACAAAAAGATAAAAGCATTCCAGTTTAAAAAAAAAAAAAAAACTTTTTTTGTTTTCTTTCCCCACAAACACGGGGTGATAATGAGCCTGCAGTTAAGATAAAACTGATTTCTTTCTGTATGTTTATAGCACCTAAAAATTTCTTTAAAAAAATTAACATATTATTGGGTGACAAAAAGTCACAAATTTTGACTTTTTAACTCGTGTTATTAACTAAATATTATACTTCAATCTTTTCCCTTTGTGGATTTTTCTCCTCTTATTTTTATTGTACTGGCAGAAATGGACTTCCATAGATGATGCTGTACTGAAACAGCCAATGAACAGCGTGCAGATAATGATGTCTGGTTCATGCTTACCGTGTTGGTTGCGTCAGGCGCCAAGTGTGAAGTCACCACAGCCCCATACTAGCGCTTTAAGTGGGCAGTACTCGCTGCAGTCTTCATCTGAACAATAGGTGTCCCCGCTCAGAAATAACTTGCATCAGCGTTGGTGTAGCAGTAGAAAAAAGTTGAAGCAGGAAGTCAAGAAATTGCAGTTTTCTTAACACCAAAGAGTTGAGCGCACTAACTTGCGACTTCATATATGGCGCACACTGCGATTTGTGAGGGCAAAGACGGCAAGCATAAACCAGGTCGACTGCTGGCACTTTCTGCTCTTTGGTGTGTTTTTGGCTTGTCGTGCACGTCTCTATTTTGTTAACCTGGTGCAAGTGACGTGGCCAGGCAGGAGACACAAGTGTCTATCTTTACCATCATTTCATCAATATGATCAGATCGGGCGCTCAGAGATTTCCAGGTAAAAGCGAAGGAGATGCTCTAACAGACATTCTGCAGAAAAATGAGCCAATCGATTTGTTTCCTGTTTTAACTTCTATTCCTCTTCCAGCGCTGATGCTCATTTCTTTCTAAGTTGCAACACATCATTCAGGAGGAGACTGCAGCGAGTTCAGCGTGCCTCGGCTGCCGGTGTGAATGGTTACAGAGCTGTGACGATAAGCAGTGACCAAAACATCGACCATAACTGCAGCTTAAACGAGCTCTGCACAAAACTACGTTTTCAAATGTAGCAGTCAATTCCTCAACCCCGTTGATATTTTCTCCACAGAGAATGAGGCGACTGTCTGACTCTGGTCTGAATGTGCTCTTCTTCAGGTATGACAGTCTTCTCTCTAAGCGTGGAGGATGACTCATCAGCACCAACAGACTCCACCTTCCCGGCATTCCTCTCCTGTAAGGGATGTGGTCAGCTCCTGGGAGACACACCTCTGGGGGCAGGCTTAGATCTCGGTAACTACTGGCTTACTTTAAGATATCAGCATGTTTGCAGGTACATGTACTCAGGCACAAAGCGATCTTAGGGCATTTTTGCTTCTCTGACCTTCACAGCGTCACAGCCTCTTTAGTCTCTAAAATTTTGTCAACCAGGAAATTATTAAAAATTAGATTAAAAATCTTTTTATTAAGCGCCTCCTGGTCAAGAAATAAAGCAGTAAAAGCACACTGAAACAGCTGATAAAAGTCAAATACAAAGACAACTAAAAGTTAGCAACATCAATGCTAAATTTTTACATCAGACACAAGGGTAATAATGTTCAGACAAAACACAAACCGGCTCCTTCAGTTTTAGAGAATTTTGCAGCTCTTTGCTCCTCTTTGCCTGCAGTTGTTGAACAGGAGTGGCTGCAGTCAGAAAGGACTGTGCACTGTTTTTTTTTTATTTATTTATTTTTAACTTAGTTATTGTTTTTTTTGTTTTTAGTTATTTTTATGCTATAAAATGTAATTGATTTCATTCCAGGTGTAGGGCTGGACCTAGGGGCGGAGCTTTATTGTCTCTCCTGTGAGGAGGGCCTCCAGCACGGTGCCTCCATCGACTCCTCTCAGTTGGAGGGCTCCAACCTGTCCGACAGATCCCTTGGCGGCAGCGCCGACAGAAAGAGGAGAAGTGTAGACAAGACCACCGACACCGCCCCCAAACTGTACTCCTGCTCGCTGTGCGCCTTCACCTCGCGCTACTCCAACCACCTCAAACGCCACATGCGGATCCACGACGGCCAGAAGCCGTACCGCTGCCCCGTCTGCCCCTACGCCTCGGCCCAGCTCGTCAACCTGCAGCGCCACGCCCGCACGCACACGGGGGAGAAGCCGTACCGCTGCCACCAGTGCAACTACGCCTGCAGCTCCCTCGGCAACCTGCGCAGGCACCAGCGCATGCACACGCAGGAGAGACCGCAGAGGAGGGAGAAGGAGAAACGGCGGGGAAGACGGAAAAAGGCAAACGGTGAAGCAGAAGAAGGTAATTAAATACAATTATCAATATGAATTCAGGGCAGCTTAAACATTTTCTGACGTTTAAATAATAGTTTTTTTTACCATGACTGTAAGTAGATAGTTTTTTTTTTTTTTTTTGTTTTTTTTTTGNNTTCTAGAGGTTGTGGGAGGTTCTGGTTGGAGGGCTTGGGGACTGCCCTGTCAGGGAACGGTAGGGGAAACACTGCAGATCTAAGAGCAAATGACGTGTTGGGCGTTCCGGCATCCTCCGGCTCGCTCAGAGTGAAATCATAATAACAGCAAGCTGTAATAGAGCGGTTGCTCTCGGCGCTCGGTCAAACATCCCTGTGAAT
Source organism: Australoheros facetus (assembly GCA_030220045.1). Lineage (NCBI taxonomy): Eukaryota > Metazoa > Chordata > Actinopteri > Cichliformes > Cichlidae > Australoheros > Australoheros facetus. Next base: position 32,667 of record JASGAU010405746.1, read on the forward strand.
GTGGGGAAATATAGCAGCTTACTCCCAAAAGTAATTTGAATGCAGCTACAATGTGACCACATGCTGAATATTCTCTCTTATAAGCAGTATTCCTTTTTTCATCGTTGGTTATATTAACATGTCTTTTTATAACAAAGGAGAAAGCTCTATTACAATTTATTGTCTCTGTGACTGAACCATTCATATCGAAGCAGCTGAGATACGCTCACTTTTGTTACCCTCTTTTGGTCAAGCTTCACAAGCACACCGACTCCTACATTTCCCATCATGCATTTTGTCCCTGCTTGCATAATGGTTAGAGAACATTATTCTTGCGGTTATCCTGTAAACACATGAGTCATTGAAAACTAACCAGGCTTTTGAAGCTGATCTTCATGTGGAAAATTGATGGAGGGACTTTTCAGGTGCAGATTTTTCTGTGCTGCAGCCTGAATAGAAATTCCATAATACATGGAGCGTTTGGAGATGGTTTTTTCTGAGGGGAAAATTTTCATCTTGGAAGCTATGAGCAGAGCAGAAAAGAGGAAGCAAGTCGACAAAATGAGGAAGAGAAATTCTCTCTGGTTAAGTGCTCACTGACCTAAAATTAACCTCTGTGAAGCAAACTGCACAGTGGGGAAGATCTAGAAGAGCACGTTTGCACTGCAGCTGATAATGATCCAACTTTAACAAGTTTACATTTTTTTTATGCTTCTCTCTGTGTGTGCAGTCATGTCAGACCTGACCCTGCGAGTGTCCCAGGACTCTGCTTACCTCCAGACGTTGGGGGGCCTCGGTTCCCCCTCCGGCCCCCTGCCGGTCCTGCTCTTCCCCCTCTGTTGCCGGGTCTGTGGCCTCACCCTGGAGGAGTCCGACCTGGAGGGGGAGAAGGCCGAGGGGGAGGGGGAGGGCGATGGAGGGCAGGTACGTTTACCAAAATAAAGCTGGTTTTATTTGAAAGATGCTGAGAGCATCTGTGAGCTTTGTGATGAAACGAGGGGTTGTGCAATGTGTAGTCTGTTTGCACAGCAACCAGAAAACAGCAGCTCTGCCCACCACAAACTTCCACATCGCGTTCTGCATGTTCCCTGTTTCAAATAACGATCATCAGCCTGACATCCTCCCTCGTGCATCTGTGAGAAGCTAAAAATTAATTGGCTGTTTTTATGACAACACCTGCACACGGATAGCTTCATAGCAGCAATACTGGCCTGAAACAAAATTGAGATTCCGGTGTTGGGCATTCTTGCATCTTTTTTGGTGAATTTTGTCACATCAGGCTCAACGATGTGACTGACAGGCAGCAGGGGGCCACTCCTCCTGCTAGTTTTCTATAGTATAGAAAAAAAGTGTCCATACTTCTTAAATCCTCAGGAGACGTCCCCCTCACCGTGTGTTCTGTTATTATTCCAGGTGTGCCGCCGTTGCTCCAAAGGCAGTTCCAGGGCTCCCTGCAGCCCGGATGTGTCTCGGGGTTCCCGGCGCGGTCAACGCGGCACCAAGCTGTACCGCTGCCCTCACTGCCCCTTCCTGTCCCACTACCCCAACCACCTGGCCCGTCACTCCCACATCCACTCGGAGGAGAAACCTCACTGCTGCCCGCACTGCCCCTACACGTCCTCGCACCTCGACAACCTCAAACGGCACCTGCGTGTGCACACGGGCGAGAAGCCTTACCAGTGCCCGTCGTGCAGCTACGCCTGCGGGAACCTGGCCAACCTGCGGCGCCACGAGCGCATCCACTCGGGCGCAAAGCCATTCCACTGCGCCATCTGCGGCTACTCCTGCAACCAGAGCATGAACCTGAAGAGGCACATGCTGCGGCACACGGGCGAGAAGCCATACGCCTGCGCCGAGTGCGGCTACACTACGGGCCACTGGGACAACTACAAACGCCACCAGAGGAAGCACGGGCACAACACGGACAGCTGGGACAAACACGCGCCCATCAATGGCCTCAGCTGGGGCAAAGACACTCAGGAGAGCCAGAGTCAGGGACAGGAGCACTCTTAAACATAGTGTTTGTGTGCATGCGTGCGTGCGTGACAACTGCAGCGATTAGTCGATCAGCAAAACATATTGATAGCAATTCAGTAAAAGGTGGACATTTGCTGATTGTTTATAATGTTCTAACCTCCACATATTTAGACCAAAATGAACACAAAGATGCTCAAAAGAACCACAAAGAGATGCAAACAGGCCACAAGGAAATCAGCAGGAGCAACCACAAACTCCAGTAGACACAAAACCATTGTTAAAGGGCACAAAATAAGCATGACGAGATGCAGAATAACTGCTTAAAGGAGAAAACTTTCAGAGATCTGCATGTTCTTTATATGACCGCAGGACAGTGCCCTTATCTCAACATGGTAAAAACTGCTCAGGAACTCGACAAAGGGCCCACGGCGTCAGCCTCAGACCCAAAACCCATGGATCTCATTCTGATGGAGCGTTCTGTGAGATAAACCAGAACGAGTCTCGATCATGTGAAGTGAAGCTGCAGTTTCTTAAAACTTTGTCGATCTTTAAAAAAAATGGCAGTGTTTTCTTTGTTTTTTGTTACTCGGCTAATCGCTGCAGCATTAATCAGGAAAAACACGGGCAGTAAAACTGGAGCAGAGCAACACTTTAAAACCGATTGTAACCCACAAACTACACAACAGCATTTAAGTCCTGCAGGGCAGTGTGATGCTTATGTCACAGCATCATGCTTGCGTTTTCCCAACCATACTGGTCCGACTACAGGATGACCCAGCTTTCTGACCTCTCTTTGTGAGGACAGAGAAGGCTTTTCTGGCCTTTTCAGATAAAAGCCAGTAAAATGCCCACAACAGTGTGTTTTTTTTTGTTGTTGTTGTTTTGTGTTCATTGTTTGCTGCAGCCCTTAAAGTTGGCTGTTGACAGATTTTTTTTCTCTCTCTGCATTAAAGACGCCGGGAGACAAACAGGCAGAAACTTTCGGTCTTATGCTCGGGCCAGTGTGGTGACACATTTATTTAATCGTAAAAGAGAATTGTTCTACATTTGTGTGTTGTGTGTAAGCGTGTATACACTGGTGAACCTCCAGCTCGGGTTAGAGCTCAACTCAGGTGCCTTTGACAGACTGAACGACTGTAATGCTGCACTGACTTTATAAAGGGGCATTTGTGTGTGTGTGTGTGTGTGTGTGTGTTGCACACACATATATATATATATATATAGACTTTAAAATCAGCGCGTTGCTGTCTTCTCGGGTGAATGCAGTCAGAGGACGGTGTGTCATGAAGCCAGTCTGATTTTAATGAACTGAAAGGTTTATTTTTCTTCTCTACAGAGGATCTATTTTTTTCTCAGAGAGGGCGGGTCAGCATCTCGCAAGCCTTAAATGGATGTAATGGGGGGGGGNCCTGGACTTTTTTTTTTTTTTCGTGTGTGTGTGTGTTTGGTTCCCGCCGCTGCTCAGATCTGGTTTGTCAGACCTGTGATTAGTTTCAGGGCTGCCATTTTTTCCCATCATGTCTGCCTGTTTACGCAGACGTGCGTGGAGATGTTCGATCGATGGTCAAAGACCGCCACCCGTCCTCCTCCCGCCAACACATTCAACATAAAAGACAGGTGATCGTCAGGCTCGTGAAGCTTGTAATGCTACAGAAAACAGGGGTTCTATTTTTGGGTGAAGGGTTTGAAAATGTACTCCGAGTGGCTACCTCGTGCTGTATCAGAAAGCGTTAATAAAAAGTAAAATTTACAGTGCATCACTGACTATTTTTATTTCTGTATTTTCTAAATGTTCACCAGTGTTTTAACAATGATTTGTGGACCTTTTAAAAACACCTGGAAGAATTCAGAGGTAATATTGTGAAAGGACAAAAAGACTTTTTCCAGCTGCTTCCAACCCAAATGTGGGATGTCAAGGATGGATCCATGCTTTCATGTTTACACCAGATTCTGACCGTATCATCTGAATGTTGTGGCAGAAAGTGAGACTAGATAATGTTTCTCCAAATTGTCCAGCTTTGGTGAGTCTCAGTTTCCTGTTATTAGTTGACATCAGTGGCACCCGGTGTGATCTTGTGCTGCAAATCTGCTCTGCCGTGTGTTCAGAGATGCTGTTCTGTATATCGTAGTAGTAATGAGTGGAGTTTCTGTTGCCTTCCTATCAGCTCAAAGCAGTCTGTCCTTTCTCCCCTGACATCAACAAGTCATTTTTCTCCCAGGGAACTGCTGCTCTCTGGATATTTTCTCCTCTTCAAGAAACCCTACAGATGGTTGCGTGGGAAAATCCCAGCAGATCAGCAGCTTCTGAAATACTCAAACCAAGAACCATACCACCTTCAAAGCCACTTAAATCACCTTCCTCTTTCTGATCCTCGGTGTGAAATTCAGCAGGTCGTCTTGACCATGTCTGCAGGTCTAAATGCACTGAGTTGCTGCCATGTAATTAGCATTTATGAGCGGTTGAACAGCCATACCTAACAGAATGGCTGGTGTCCAATTTTCTCCAAAAAGTCAGACTTTATCCTGAAGTTCTGACTTTATTCTTATAAATTACATTCTTTCATCCTCTTTCTGATCTTTTCTTCTACCCAGGTTTTGGTTTAACTGTCATCAATTCATGTCTTTGATCACTTTAATAAAAAAAACTAAACTTAAAACGTCTTTCTTCCTGAAAAAGAAGATTTCAACATTTTAAAGGTTATTGTAGAATATTTAAAAACAGCTCTTATGTGTTATTGTTTCTGCATGGATAGTATGAGGTTTTAGTTTGATTTTATTTATTTTTTTGTGATGCTGCACATGAGGAATCTGAGGTGGTTTTTTTCAGTCTTAGCTTCAGAATTTGTTAAATCTAAATATTAAAATAATCTCACATCCAAACAAAGCATTTAATATTTGTTTTACTTGTGAAAATCACCACAGTCAGTGTGTTTCTCTAAAATTAAAGAGCTTTGGTCACAAAAGAACAGCTGTATTATGATTTAATTTGTATTATTTGTCTTTTTTAATGTCATTTATTAGTAACTCCTTATTTGAGGTCAATCTGATGTGTAAGCGGGTGTGTCTGGGTGGGGTCTGAGAAGTCAAAGGCTTCATGCTACGATGGTCTCTGCTTAATATCTGCCATATTACTTGATGTTTTGAGTGTTTGACTGCACTTTTCAGGACATGAATGTCAAACAGCTGGTGTTTGGCACTGCAGTAACACACAAATGTGTGTGATCTGTATTACTCAGGATAAAAGAGCTGAAATGAGTCCCTGTGAGTGTCTTGTGGGGGTTGTGAGCTGTGCTTCTGGATCTTTCTCTCCTGTTCACTTCGCTTACTTATATCTGCTAAAAAGAAAGAAACAAAAAGGATGATTGAAGCTACTTCCTCTTTTAGCCTCTGTTTAGGAAACACCTGTTTCACACACCCAGAAGTGGTGGGACGGGAACACTGAGGGATCTGTGGTCCTCCACTATGAAGCCCCTCGTCTAAAAACTATACAAGTGTCCCTCGAGACACAAAATCGGTCCCTGGAGGGATGCCAAGAAATGATAAAACACAGCAAACATATAAGAAGAGAAAACAAACCAAATGAGCTGATGTTGTAGGTGCGATGAAGGCCAATGGGAATGAGGTCAGTGTACTGTGACAGCAACAGACCCTGCATCATATCACATGAATACACCCCATATGTAAATAATGTGAGGTTCCTGTGTGTGCTGTGGACTTCTTTTCAGAAAGGACCGAAGAGCGCTGCAGCGAGTACCGTGATCCATGGGCCTGGTGAGTCTGACCATGTTTCTCTAGAATCTCATTTTAATTACCATTTCTGCCATCAGGATTTCAACCTTCAGATGTTTCAGTGTTTTGGGGCCACTTTTGAAATGAGCTTTTACAGACGACCCAAATGGTTAATTATGTTAACTTATTTATTCTTTGTAGCTTAGCGTACACTCTTTAATTGACCTAAAAGAGCAGAAAATGGGCCGTGAATCACTTTGGAGGAAAGAAAATCAATTTATTTCCAACATTTAGTGAGAACAGAGCTGCTGAAGCCACCACAGAAGCATTTAAAGTAACTTCCTGAATCGTTCCCAGTTTTTTTTTTTTTTGTTGATTTTTGGTTTGAAACTCAAATGGTGCAAAAATGTTCCTTATCAGATCAGCTGATATTAATGGGGAAGAAAAGTGATGCAGTTATTTCTCAGAAGTGCTTTTTTTTTCCTTCTCGAAACTGTTTCGTCTTCTTATCTCTCTGTTGCACCTTGCTGAAAGTTTTGTGTCTTCTTTTCCTGTAAAGTGAAAGTCTGAAATGTCTACGTCACTCTGACTCTCCACCACTTTGGTGGATGAAGTTTTGAGCGCAGGTTGAACTTCTAGTTTAACTGTTTTTTTAAGCTGCTGCTGCTGCGTGGATTCTGTCCATGTGATGAATTAAAGTCCAGATAGCTCGGCATCATAAATCGGCACAGATCTTTTACATTCATTCATTACATTCAGAGGAGGACCCAGTTATGTGTTTCAGTGAAGTATCTCAGCACCTTTTGGATGGCCTAACAGGAAATTTAGATCACATTATTATGATATCCATGGTCCCTGCAGAGGCTCCAGAGTGTAGTGGTTTACACATTCGCCTGAAAAGTGAAAGCTCCCCACTTTGAGTCCACGAGGAGACATTTGGGGTCGTGTCAGGAAGGGCATCTGGAACTACCCGCTGTGGTGACACCATGTAATTAATGGACTTCATTCCACCTCTCACCTGAGAGCCCTCTTCAGTTCTAAAAGCTGAAGCCTGTTACTGACTGCAGTAAAGACTCTCCTGATTAGTTTGTGGTCTTAATAATTAATTTAGTATCTTATCATTGAGGTCAACTGTCAAGGTGGTGAGAGCCAAGACGCTCAGCTCAAGGCTTCACAAACTAAAGGGCAATTTCTCAGTGGTTATATTCACCTGTTATATCCAGTGTACGGTTGGACTCAGCACACCTGATGGTTTGGTTTATTATTAACACCATAAGATTTGCTCTTAATGTTTCATGACTAAGTTCTTGATATTTATGATGAACAGAAACTGAGGTAAAAGGAATGTAGCTGTGGTTTCCCTGCCGGGACTCACTTCAGGTTTTCTTGTGGTTAAAAAAAAATCCCCTTTCTGGCACAACTGGCTGAATACCGGCAAAGCTGAAAAAAACAATTCGGATCCAGAGTTGAAGCTCATGCTTTTGCCACTGTGTTTATATTTGAGATGTACTGTGGACTCCAAAGCTCAGTTTAAGCTGAACCACAGAGTGCTGGTTTGTGGTAACTTTAAGGTTTTAATCTTTCTTTCTTTCTTACAAAGAAAAATTCCCACCCCCAGCTGTTCCCGGGGGATATTGTGGAGTATCCCAGGAACAAATATTTCTCTCATTTCGGAGTGTACTACGGAGAGAGGGATGGAGTTCCCTATGTTGCTCACCTGACGTGTCGAGGTTGGTGTTTTCCTTCCCACTTTTAAGTCTTAATTTTCCACAGAGAAGTGAAAAAAATCTGCCAGAGCAGTAAGAATATTCCAATTTTTGGCTGAAAGAAATGAAATTATCTTATATTAAAGAGTGTTAAACAGTTAAAATCAGCAAGTGTTTATTATGGAAGAGGACATTTTTCAGCTTTGAAAGATGGAAATGCAGCAAAGATGTGAGATGTGTACGTTTTATGTGATTTCTACTTTTATTTTTAAAACACCAGAAGATGGAAGGATCGGCTCAGGTCTCCACATTTCTACAAACTAGATGTTTGCTTAAAATTTGTCACCTTTCTGATCAGCAACTTTTTAGATTTTGCAAAAGAAGTAAAGAAACTTTCTTCCTGTCAAGTCTTAAGTCCCTGAAATCATGTTAAAGAGGTCTTAATGTGACAGAAAAACTTTATTTTCCTTCTCTGGAAATCAGCCTCAGTCTTTCTTTTTTTTTACCATGTTTCCTCTAATTTATGGAAAATGAGTTGATCTCCTTGCTGCACTCGATGATGCATTTTACTTTGTCAGATTCAGACACCAAGCTGCTGCTGTATGGCCGAGCTCTGAGGTCCGAGGTCAAACTGGACCCCCTGGAGTTTCTGGGGAAGAAATACAAGGTAGTCCACGTGGTTTTAAAAAGAAAATGCAATGAGCTCGTTAAAAGCAGTGACTTGAAGTCTGTTTTAAATCAGGTCAACAATATGCTGGATGAATCGCACCCTCCGCGGGACTTCCACAACGTGGTGAAGCCCGCCATCGACGACATGATGGGCCGCGAGGTGACCTTTGACATCCTGTTTCACAACAGCGAGCACCAGGCGACGCTTTTCAGATACGGAGTAAAGAAGTCTGAACAGGTGAGCCGAGAGAAGAGCACCACCTGCTGTTCACTTACAGTTGCATGTGTTTAAAGTGTGTGTGTGTGTGTGTGTGTGTGTGTGTGCGCGCGCGGTGCAGATTGATGAGATCTACGAGCACATCATGCCGGCCTGGAAGAAACTGTTCAAGGAGAAAATGCTGTGAGGTCACTGCTCATCTCCACCACCAGAGGGCGTCGGTCTTCTCCGAATCAGCTGTTTGAGCTGGAGTTTCAGGCTCAATCGAGATTTCCACAACCATAAAAAGGAGGAGAAAGTTTTTTAATGAATTCGTCCCTCATTATCTCCGTTTTCTTCCTTTCTTCTTTCAGTCCTTCTTTCTTTCCTTATGTCTTCACTTCTTTCATTCTTCTTCCCTTCCTCTCCTCGTTATTGTTTTCCTTTAGACCTCATTTGTTCCTTCCCTCCATCCCTTTTACCATTCCCTCTCCTACCCTTCTTATTTCCTTTCCCTTTTCCCTTCCTTGCTTCCCTCACCTTTTCCTTACAATCTTTCTCCATCTCTGTATTTCACCCCTTACTCCCTTTCCTTATTCTTTCCATCCTCCTTCCTTCCTGCCATCAGTCCTTCATTTATCCCTTCCCTCTCCATCCCTTAATCTTTCCTCCTCCCTTCTCTTTTACTATCCCCCCCTTCTCTACTTGCTTCCTTGTTTTCTTCCTTTCCCTTTTCCCTATATCCCTCCTTTCCTTTCTTCCACCCTCTCTTCACTACCTTCATTCACCCACTTCCCTTCCCTCCTTTTGGATTGCCTGTAATTAATTTCATATTACTGTTGTTGCTATTTTTTTAATTAATATGTAGGAAGTGTTTTCTTGAACATGCACATATTATTTTTATTTTATTAATTTCATTTACAGGAAAAACTACAAAAAAAGGAATAATTTTGAAAATGAAGTTTGTATTCTGGGAAAACAATTACAGAATTTAAAAAAAGACATCAGACAGGATTTTAACTTTGTTAAAATGAAATGCTCTTATTTTATGCACTCTTTTGTTAAAATATCATAACCTTTCTCTAGACCTCTGTTATTTCAGTGGTTTTAATCCTCTGGAATTGAGCATCTTTGTCACTTTTTAGAGTAGTTTTTCCTCTGTTTTTGAACATGTTTCATTAGGATGTTTTCCTCCCTGCTGGTGGCCCACAGGTGCTTATTTATGATCACATCAGTTTCTTTCTGATCACTTTCTCAGATCCTTTCAGAACAGAGGCTCTTTCAGTTTTACTCACCCTTAAAACTGCCTGTGAGCGACCAAGTTGTTCTAAATAAACTTTTACTTGCCACAGTGATTAAGCTTGTTAGAACCCTTCCTTCCTTCCTCCCTCACAGTTTAGGTGCCACAGTAGCACGTTCAGTCTTCCTGTGCACCTCTTTAAGCCACGATATCAGGATTTTGTTCGTCTCTGCCGGCTTGTCCATCTGCGTCCAGTGTCCGCACTCTTCGATGTGTCCTCTGGTCAGGTTTGGCATCTTCAGTTAATAAAAAAAACCCATCAGATTCACTTCTAATAACCAATAATCACTCAGCTGACTGCCTCGATGTGGCCGATTCTTACCACGTCCTCCATTCCCTTTGAGAAGGCCGGCAGCAGTACAGGGTCTTTACCCGCCGTCACCATCAGCGTTGGCATCAGCAGCTAAAAACACACAAACATAAAATTTATGTCGGGCATAATGTCGGGCATAATAAATTAGTGGGCATAATGTCAGTGGCATTCCCCCGCATGTGCATAATGTAAAAAGAAAATATTGAATACTAAAAAGACTGAAATGAATACATAACTATAAATGTGAAATTAATATGCATAAATATTTACTGTACATCATTTTATTATTATTTTCAAACTGTTATCTTTGACATTTTTCAGAGGTTCAATTAAAAAAAAAAGGGAACAAATGATGTGTTTTTGTGAGAGGCCGCTTGTGACAAAGTTCTTAAAAATACAACTTAATGGGTTCTTTGCTAAGTTGTCTGTTAGGTGTAGACAACACTGGTTCAGAGGGCTTGAATGATTCATAGGTCAGAGTTCAGTGGCTTAACAAAAAATTAAATAAAATCCTCAGAGAATTATCAGGTACAAGGACTGGACTGGAAATGAGTGAAAAAGCAGCCAAAGACTTTCAGAAAGCCTGGAGAACTATTGTTCAACACCACTTTACAATATTACGTTTGGCTGCTTGGAAGCAAAACATAAGGAAATGAAGGGTGGCTCAAGACTTTTGCACATTACTGCAGCAATTTTAAAGCTTGAAGGCTTTTTGATCTCAAATGTCACATACGTGGCTCTGACTGTCAATCAAAAGGCTTTCATACATCACTGACTAAGTCTGACTCATCCTCGATTATGACTCCAGAGACCCCTGCTGGTCATTAGAAAGAATGCAGGTTTAAAGCAATTCTGCATGGGCTTCATTTCTCAGACCCATCTTTATTATACAGCCTATAAGATGTTCATGTGACTCTGCACTGTAAACAAACCTTCCCAGAGGGTCGGGAACACATCCACTTCCAGTTTGCATCACTGTTTCGATACCAATTCAAGGGCCCCCTGTGAAATAAAAGTAGGATTACGCAATGACTGGCCAGGAAAGAGTACAATATAACTGGTTGTTCAGGAAAATTAGGTTATTAAGTAATCAAATTTTCCATGAGAAAAACAAAATTTCTTCCGACCAGCAGTCTAAAACCTGCAAACACATCCCTTTAGTGCCACAAACCTATGAGCAGGAACTGCAGGGTTAAAACAGTCTCTGGATATCAGCAGTTGGTCACTTATTTTAAACACTGAAAAAATGTTTAGATGAGTTTCTGGGACAACAGAAACACAATCAACATGGAGCACTGAGGAAAATCTGCAACCTGAAGCCTCTCTCTTTGTACTGGCTGACATAGTACTGCAGGTCGGCCTCTGTCAGCATGGAGCTCCTGGGAATCTGCTCTGGCTGGCCCACAAACAGGCCGCCTGTGACAAAGTGCACACACAACATGAGCTCTGTAAATGAAGTGGCCTGATTTAAAATATTCAGCATTCACATCAATGTTTAAAATACTGCTAATCAGCAGGAAATGTCACCTCGAGCGCACACTCCTGCAGTGCTGAGAGCAGGACGATCCTTCTGAGGAAAAGGCAAAAACAGTCATTATGTGTGGGTGAGTTTTTCCACCTGTACAGACCTGAAACTGCACGCTGTCACACCGGTGTGGGTGTGTGCATGTGGATCCGCTCACTGTTTCACTGCTGCTGAAAAAGAAAATCTTGAATGTCCTCTCCAAATCCTTCTCCAGCTCGGCCTCAGCGACACCCTGAAAGACAAACCCCGCTTACAAAGCTGCAGTTCATCTGTGACAGAAACAAACAGAAGGCATAAAAATATATGTATGAATATGTGTATGTATGTGTGTACACGACGTGGGGACTTACTGGTGTTTGGAAGTAGATCTGGTAGTCGAATATTGGAAGAGCCTTCATTCCCTCTGCAGGAGGAACCGAAGGATTCAGCTTGAACAGCGGGGTGTTCAGTGATGCCACGGCCCTTCAGATACATGGAAAATAACTTTAACTTCACTGTAAAGCCTCTGGGGGGCAGCACCAAATATGTGAGTGTATGTGTGTGTGGTCACCTGATTCTCTCGGGAAAGTACTTGGCCATGGCCCACACCAGGGAACCACCCCAGTCGTGACCCACCAGGGTGACCTGTGGTATCGCCTGGAAAAGGAACAAATAAGGCTGAGTGTAAGTAAACTTCACCAATTATCGTGCTGTGGGATGACTATCAATACTCACCATTTTATCCAAAAATATGATTAATTCCTAAAAAACAGAAAAGGAGAAAATATGATTTATAAAACTATTTATAACTAATGCCTCATCTATGTGTAGATTTGTATTTAATATTCTGTAATGTTTACCTTACAGAGCTGCTCATGAGAATATTCCTCTATGTCTGTGAGAGTAAACATGGCATGAATCAGAGTTAGAGAGGTAACACAAACACTGAGCTGGTTTCACACAAAGACTGTAGCTAAAAGATAGATGTAGCCTCTGTGACGTCAAACATTGGTTAGTTTATGGTTGTGAAGTTGTGTTTTGATACTGGATGTGACGATGAGGGGAAGTGACACACGAAGCTTTATCCTGCTTTGACCCAAACTGGGCCATAATTTTTAAAATTAGCATTTTTCTACTAAATAATGCTTAAAACTATCGACTGAGAGCATAAACTCATCAGGAAAGAGTTTTATGAGGTCACAGATCAGGCCAACAGATAAATGATTAAACTTCAGGGGAGTTGCCCCCTGCTGGTCATTAGAAAGAATGCATACCAGGAAGCTACACCCATCTTTAAAGTACAGTCTAGAGTTGCACACAGAGGAAGTCTTTCAGCCTACCAGGGGGCGCCGTGGACTCTCCATATCCTTTCATGTCCAGAGCTAAAACCCTGAACCCCGCTGCAGCCAAGGCCGGGATCTAGCAGAGAGGAGGGGCGTGTTGTGGTAAAGTCAGTGAACAAGTGTGTGAAGTCGACTTTATCGGCCTTTTCAGCCGAGCTAAAAATGATAAACTTCAGTTTTATATTTGTTTACACCTTCATTTATCAAATTCACAGCCTTAATTCATCCTTACACATTTACCCCCCTTGATGAATATATGATGTGTTTTAAACCTGTTCTGAAGCAGTCTTTTTTAAACACACAGATACAGTCAGAGTATCTCTAACTGTGTCTAATCTCAAACATCCTCTGAACACAGTGTGGAAGGAGATTCTTTTGGGCTTTATAGTGTGGAGATCAAGTATTTTAAAAGGGTGTAGTTTAAAAAGTACTCCATTCCTTTGCTCATAATAATAATATAATAAACAAATAATATAGTATAATTCTCTTTTGTAGAAAATAAACAGTAGGAAATGTATGGAACTATTAGAGAACAATGCAGTTAATGATTTTTGACTTACCTGGTACCTCCAGGAGTACCAGCTCTCCGGGAAGCCGTGACACAGCAGTACCGGTGGACCAGAGCCCATTTCCACGTAATGAGTTCTCACACCGGGCTGAAAAAAAGAGAGTAAAAGAGAGTCAGCATCTTTTCAGATGTACGGTGTGGTTTCATAATTTAACCAATTAATGACACTGAGAGATATCACTACTTTTATGGTGACGTAGCCGTGAGACACTTCGTCAGGGCTGCAGGAAGGTGGAGGACTCTCTGCTCCAACAGCCTGAAAAATCAAACGTGTATAAATGATAGCAGTGTGATGTTTTTATTGTGGTTATGTCGACATCTGAGGGGCTGTAAACCCACCGCAACAGAAAAGATCCTCAGCAGAGCAGCACAAACCTGAAAGCCAGTAAATTCAGACAGTTTCTCCAGAGCTACGTCCAGATTTTCCACTAAGACGGCCTTCATCCCTGCTGCTTCTGCTGCCTTCACACCCTCCTCATCTGCATCCAGCCACAGCGCCTGAATAGAGACGACTCAGTGAACAGCAAAGTACAAAGACTATTTTCACCCCTGCTATGAAAGAACTGAAGCTCAGTGATGATGCATATTTTTTATCTACGTCATGAAGTCCTCTACCTGTTTTGGCGTCACTCTCAGACGCTCCAGAGCGGAGTTGAACACGGCGGGTTCAGGGACCCTGTGACCCAAGTGGCAGGACTGCAGGACCAGGTCAAAATGGCCGCCCAGCAGAGCGAGAAGGCGGGCCGGGCCGTCTCCAGCTGCTGAGTCATCTACCCAGTGATTGGCCAGCACAGCTGTCAGTAACCCTTTAGGTCAAAGGTTAAAGAAAAGGATTAGACGTCATTCCTGTTAGTGAACTATTTATTTCCCACAATGCTTTTTCAGTATTCAAACCAAGGTTGTAATAATTGTTGCTTCATGCAAAAATGGTAAATGGACTGGTTCCAGTATAGCACTTTTCTACTCTACATGAGCACTCAAAGCATGTCTCAGTCACCCATTCACACACAATCACACTCCAATGAATGCATCGGGAGCAGTTCTAGGTTCAGTATGTTACCCAAGGATACTTGGGCATGCAAAATGGAGCATCCAGGGATCAAACAACCGACTTTTGGATTCATAGCCGACCCGCTCTTCTTCCTGAGCCAAATAAAGGGGATGCATTCTGTTTTTCTTCAAAGAATGAGGTAAACATTTTCAAACTAATCTGACATTTGTTTTCACCTTTTCTACTCATGGATTCATTTATCTAAGTGCAAAGATTGTACTGAAAACTTGGACATACTGTAGCTTCTGAAGCCAAAATGGAAATGCTTTAAACCTGCTTTCCTTCAACTCCTCTGGTTAAAACAAATGAGCTGAAGGGCTGCACCCTGAGCATGAGATAAATGAGCTGCAGAAGAGTTTGAGTTTGCTGTTCCAAAATTGAGGAGTATTTTGCGTACCGCTGGATCTCAGGCCAGCAGATGCCTTCAGCGCGGTAGCTTGCACGTCCATCATCGCCTCTGTGAGCGTATCCAGCAGGCTTTTGACTGACCAATCAGACGGCAGAGTCACACTCCTGTCTTGGGCCTCCTTCACGCACTCGGCTTCCAACACTGGGATCATCTGCACACAGGCATGCACACACACACACACACAGACACACACACAGACACATACAAACACACACGCAGCTCTACTTCATTAAAAAAAGAGAAAAAAAAGCAACCGCAGACATGAAGTGAAACTGTGAATGTCTTCACCCACTTGTGTAAGTGTTATGGCACCTCTCTCCGCCTGCCTCAGGGCGCCGTCCTTTTTGGACGCCACACTGGACAGAAAACCTCTGAGAAGCAGAGCACAAAACGAGCCTCAGAATAATCAGCACGGTTAGAAATACTGAGAAGGGCGAGCCCTCGTATCTTTCATCTATAACCCTCAGCTCACAGGCAAATGCTGACTGTTTACTCAACTAATTAGATCATATCTCAGATCAAATAGAATTGACTAGAAGGGCCTGTGCAGAGCAAAGACTTGTGTCCAGGCCAGCGCCCTGCATCAAGTGTTTGTAAGTAAGAGCACAGGTTACATAATCAGCTTCACAAACCAGATTCTACAGCTGGGGAGAAAAAGGCAGAAAGGTTCATGGGGCAGGAGTCCAGTGTGTTAAACAAACACTGACAGGTGAGCCTGAAAATCTCTGCTGACACTTTTTAAACATCAAAATCATCCACATGCTTTTGGGCATGTAGCAGCACAGCTTACTCACAAACCTGCTTAGGTACAGCAGTTATAGTTCAACATTTCCTGTCTGTTGTAATAATTATTGTGCTTCACATGCACCCGTGTTGCACACACACACGCAATACAAACTTGTTCCTTTTTTATATAAAGAGTTATCAAGCATCTGCTACGTGGTAACGCTTTGTTCTCATTACCTTCGTGCAGTTGCTGCTTATTTCATAGTTTTTATGCGTTTATACAAAAAGAATGAAACAAAAACAAAGTAGTTCCCACACCGGTCTATAGAAATGTTGCGTAACTGTCACTTCTTACCCCGGCAGCTTGTGCAACTCCTCCAGCTTCTTAAAAACGACGTCATGTCGGGCAGAGACGGCGACCCCCCAGAAGTTGAACAGGATGGCTTTCTTACCAGCCATCTCTCTCCTAGTCCCTATTAATGAGTCAGACAGCGAAGCGTCGGTGTGTGTCAAACACAGAGACTGAAACCTGTAACGGTACGTGCAGGGGGGTGGGGGGGATGTCACGTGACCGAAACAGCTGCCGTGTGGAACCGCGGTGAGGAGCCGCTCTGTGGCAGCGCAACTGTCGGCTCATTTGCATTCGTTTGTTTGTTTGTTGGTCGCCTGCTGTACAGCAGCACCACTGAGTAAAAAAAAGGCATGTTCTCCTTAATGAGATCATTTTGATCTCCTGACGCCCAATAAAGTAAATCCTTTTTTTCCTTTCCTGTTTCCAAAGTTTGCACACTTGTCATCTGAGATCATTTTGTTCAAATACAGAGCACAGTTTAGACATTTTAATTCTCTTTATTTGGAATTAATGACTTACAAAGAGTTTTATTTTTTCTTAGATAACCTGTGGTAGCACCTGGATGTGGAAAGTTTGGAGAGCAGAATGAATTCCACTGCGGCTGCCGATGCCATCACTGAAGTCCATCGATATGTGTCAGAGAGCAGCATATCCAGAACACAGGATCCTTTGACATAGTCGCAGAATCAAAACCACACTTATCTGCACCTTTGCAAACTTGCTTTAAATTTTTTATGTTCTCCTGCCTCATCAGTAACTTGTGAAGGAGTCTTTTTTTCTAAAGCAGGACAAAATCGCCTCGACCACAACACACTACAAAGACTTCTCATTCTTGATAAAAATGTGTGAACCTGTCTTCTCCCCTCGCATGCAGTACAAGTACACAAACACTCCCACTGTTACACACACTTTCCTAAACAATTTTCACTTCCTTGCAAAAAAAGATTTTTGTTAAATCTGCATTTTTGTCATAATTCAATTAATTAGAATATATACACTCCTCTTTGATTCATTTAGTACTTCATTATCAGCTGGTTTTAGCTTCTCTAAACCATGTTTAGGCTCTCTGCTGCTGCAGGGTCAGCCCATGTACAGGGTAAACTTTGCCCTGAATAATACACTCCCTGCAGGCCCGCCCACTTACCCTGCCAGCTCACACTAAACTGGGAAAAAGGGGACAAGACCAGACATGCACACTTTCAGCTCCTCATCAGAAATAAATTATATTTTTATTAAAACCAGGTTAATAAATAAAAGTCCAGTCAAATGGTGTCTCCAATCCACGTTTAATTTATAAAAACAAAACGAAAACAAACAAACAGACCAAATAGTTAACAACAAAAACCAGAAAATACTAAATTTTAGTGCCTGTATGATAATAATCTTTTATTTGATACAGTAACTATATAAATGTTGCCTACAAGTAAAATGTAATAGTTTCAGGAGTTCTGCAAGCTTGTGTTTTTTTTTTCAAAGGCACTGAATACAGCATGCAGCTCTATGTGGCTTCCAGTCAGTCAGCGCTTCGACTTCACAAGTTCTGAGCAGCAGCAACACAAGTGTCTCATATTTGGTATGTTTCAGGAAGGTTTTCATCACTGTCCTACAAATATGCATGTTTTACACAAGGAGTGTGACAAAATATCAATATGATTAAAAAAACAAAACTTTCAGCTGCTCTGTTGTCACAAGAGGTTACCACAGTAGGTGTGTGTGTGTGTGTGTGTGTGTGTGTGTGNGAAACATCAGACAGTGAGGTACAACAAATCACAACTGACCGGAGTTAAACACGTAGCTGATTTCCCTCTAACGCATCAAGTACTGTTGAACTGCTGCACCTCAACACTATCTTGGACCAGGTATCAAAAGACATTAGTGTGCTTTGTTCACGAGATAGTCAGCATTTTTTTTTTTTAATTTATATTGAAAAGGAGGAATCCCTTCAATCTAGAGCTGACAGAGTGACGCTGAGGAGTCTGGCCCCTCCAAAGAATCCAAATCCTGGACAAACAGAGTCAGTGAATGTTGTGTAGAACGTGTGGAGGTGGATCGGTGGGTCTGAGGAGACTCTGTAGAAGGACAAAGTGCCAGCAGGCCAGTCCAAATACACTCCGACTCTGTTGGACGATGAGGTGGGCGGAGGATGTATGTTTCTCATGGTTTTATTATGCAAAGCGTAGTTACTGTTTTCATGACAATACAAGCTCCAGGAGTGGTCATTTGCTCCAAACACACTGTCATAATTTTCAGTTTCTTTGTAAGTTACTGCTATATTGACATCTCTTTCCCATTCAACCTCCCAGTAACAGCATCCAGTCAGACCAATTCTACATCGCAGCTGGGGCCAGGCTTCATATCTCTCTGGATGATCAGGACAGGGGTTCCCCTCGCTCAGCGTCATCACTGTCCTATCATCTTCAAACAGGAAGAGATATCTGTGTGCCGTGTTTCGGTCCAGTTTGAGCTCACAGTCATCTGATTAGAAAAAAAAAATTTAAATCATTTTTAATGTTGTAGAGAGAGAATAAACACACACAGGAGACTTTGAGCAATAACTATCCATCCATCCATCCATTCGCTTCCGCTTATCCTGTTCAGGGTCGCGGGGGGGCTGGAGCCTATCCCAGCTGTCATAGGGCGAGAGGCAGGGTACACCCTGAACAGGTCGTCAGCCTGTCACAGGGCCAACACAGAGAGACAAACAACCTTTCACACTCACATTCACACCTATGGGCAACTAATAACTAATCACCTGAAATAATCTATCAAATAAGTGATGTTTAATGGGAAGTTGGCATTTAAGGATTCAGGGAAGCATCTATCACCATAATTCAAGACAAATGATCAGAAGACATGAGCCTTAATTGTCCATTTCCTATTTCCTACTATTATCACCTTCCTATAATAATGACCCTATTTTTTTTTTTTTTTAGGTTTTTCAGAAAACACAAAAAACTGAACAAAATATTGAAACTACAATGATTTAGGCAAAAATAAAAATTGTTTAAAAATTACTTAGGCCATTATTTTAGGAGGGTGACAATACATAATAAGAAAGATCACATTGAACTTCCTGCACATCCTGCTCAACAGTGTCAAATGCTTTTTATTAACTTGACAAGAGCAGCAGTATAATATTTCTCTTTGTCAAGAGCAGCTCTGAAACCAGGGGATTAAACATTAATTTAAGATGAAAATACAGACTTACACTTCCTCAGGCCTGGTTTCAACCATTGAACTACCTCTTGGGGAAAGCCTGCAATAAAGAATTTACATTAGATAATGCAATCCATGCTGAAATATGATTATAACTGTCAACATTAGTTTTTGCATGCACCAAAGCTCTCTTGACCTGAGAGTTTCCAGCCTAAAATGTGGGTTCATCTGCAGAGCCGAGAGGAGCTTCACTCCTGCCTCTCCTGGATGACTGTAGCTCAGATCCAGCTCTCTTAAATGCGATGGGTTTGACCGAAGAGCAGAGACCAGAGAGGCACAGCCTTCCTCTGTGATCAAACAACCTATTAAAAGCACACACAATAGGTCAGCTACGAGCTCCCGCAACAGTAGACAGATAAACAGTAGACAGACAAAGTAAGCTGATGTACTGAATTTTTTACACTCTGAATAAAATGTGGACTCCTTTATTCTGCTGTTTTGTTTACTCATTTTACTTCAAAAAGTACAGAATATAACAACAGAAAGAGAAAGACTTCTTGTGGCCCAAGGGAGGAGGCAGTTATATGTCAATACAATAACTTAATATTGTTCTGCATCATCACATGACTGACTGTCAAGCATCTATGGATATCAGGTCTACAGTTTTTGTAGACACAGCATATTAAGCTCCTCCTGTTCTCTCAGCCACGTCACTTGTCTTCTAAAAGAAAATATAAATGGTGATCTGTTGACCATGCGAATACTTCCTGACCTGAGAATTTCCAATCTGCAATGTGGACTCTGCAGTCCAACAGAAAGCAGCTTCACTCCTGAGTCCTTCAGGTCATTGTTACTCAGGTCCAGCTCTCTGAGACTAGAGGACCTCAAGCTGAGAACTGAAGACAGAGCTTCACAGCTTATCTCAGAGAGGTTACACCCACTCAACCTGAAAAATCAAGAAAACACATTTTTAAAATAAGAAAACAATGTGAAAGAGATATAAACTAACTTTTTTAACTCTGCGAACACATACAGAGCTCTGTTGGAGGCTTGGACCACTGGCAGCATTCTCAGAAGAGCCTCTTGTGAAGCAAAGTATTCTTTCAGGTCAAACACATCCAGATTGTTTTCTGATGACAGTAAGAAGAAGACCAGAGCTGACCACTGAGCAGGAGACAGGTTATCTGTGCGGAGTCTGCCTGAACTCAGGGACTGTTGGATCTCCTCCACAAGAGAATGATCAGTTCATTCAGACAGTGGAACAGGTTAAGGATTCTCTCAGTTGGTAGATTCTCTCTGATCCTCTTTTTGATGTGTTGGATCACTTCCTGGTTGTTCTGGAAGACATTTCTCTCTATGAGCAGATCTTGAAGAAGACTCTGGTTTGCTGAAAGTGAAAGACCCAGAAGGAAACAGAGGAACACGTCCAGATGTTTGGACTATTTAGGGCTTTGTCCACAGCACTCTGGTAAAACTGTGTCTCTGCACATTCTCTCATTTTAGACTTATTAGAAGTTAGTTGTTGTTCTTCCAGCAGATTAACTCCAGAGTTTTTGATCTATAAATAGGCTTTGGAAAATGATCTTACTGCTCTTCAGAAGGTCAGCGAGTTTCTCCTGTTTCATGGACATCAGGAAGTTCCATACAATCTTCTTAAACGGCTCTATGCTCACACTCAGGTGTTTGTCTTCATTGTCCATCATCTCTTTTAACTCCCTCTGCTTCTTTAAGCTCTCTGAAGTTACGACCTTCACTAACCTCTTCAGCTCGCTCTTTACGAACGTGACGATTTTCTCCTCAAGGAGCTGAAACAGAGAACTGAGTTAAACACATCTCTTTTGCATAGATACAAACATGAGTGGTTTGAAAAGAAATCTGTCATACAACATGTACAGACCATAAATATGGCTTCCAGCTTCTCAGTGGAAAAAGAATAAAAAAAACCAAAACACAAAATGTATTAAAAATGTAAACATGTTTTTTTTTTATATATATATTTTTTCCTTGTAACCAGAATGAAAGTAAATCTAATCATAAACTGTTTTAAGTAATTAAACCAGAAGTGTTTGTATTTTTATTTTGTTTGTTTCTTTTTCTTTCTTGGTCATTACTATTTTTTTACCCGTAACTTTCACTGTAAAGGTCGTGTCCATTTTCAAAGTTCTCAGGTTTAACCATGAATTGCTCAGCCTTCATGGATGTGGAGCTGCTTGGAGAAGCTTCAGTTTCCTGCTGGTCACTAGAACGAAAAGATTGAGAGTGTCTTTGTTAGCGGTGTTCTCCCTGTGGAGCTGCAGCAGCTGGATTACAGAGCTTTGCTGTTAAAAGCACATTAAGTGATTAAAATACAAATAGAGGCCACTTTCAGCACTGATGGCTCCAGAGCAGGATACTTTTATGTCCTCTGCTTTTTGAAGAGGACATAAGAAATTATAAATGTCTAAAAAGGAATTGAAAATTGAAAATTCAAAAAAGTCAAGTCTTTAAGAAAAGTGAGCTGTGAACAGAGAAACAATTTGTCATAATAAGACTTAAACCAGACCCAACGAGCGGATCCAAACAATAGATCGCAAGTTTAAACGATTTCTTAGAAATTGCAGGATTGTTGAAACAGCTGTGGAGGGAAGTGAGAGCAGCTTCAAAGCTGGACAGTGAACGGTGACTCTGTTACAGTGATGAGTGGGACCTTAGGGGGGTGTCAGTCCTACAGGTGTTTGTCCACAGATCAGTCAAAGCGTGAATGAGCCAGAACTCTGCATCAAATTCATTTTCCCACCGCAATCAAAATAAACCGTTGTAGTTGCAGCTTGTGGCCAAGAGAGGGCAGAAGACACTTCCATCTCTAACCCGAGATGTGTATAATTTAGAAAACGTGGACGTATATTTAATACATTTTTATGCATTGTTACATTTGCTGTCATAAATCTACACATTTTATTCAAATATTAGCTTTCAGTATATGTTTTAATCAATGATTTTTTTTTCACAATATATTCACACCAATTTGTGACCCCCTCAAAATGCTTCTTTTTAATCTTTTGGATGCTCTCTTTAATGCTCAGACATCTTTAATAAACATCGTTTATCTTCAGCCTTGTTCTCCAGCTCGTTCACATCTAACGGAGCAGCTTTGAACCACTTTTCCTGTTTACAGATCAGCTTAAACCTGCCGCTTCTAACGCTGCAGCTGCATTTGTCATATTGTGTTCAACAAAACTACACAACATGTTTAATGTGCGACTTTTTTACAAGTTTAAAGTTATACTTCTTGATTTTGCTGTTCTCGCGTGTCTTTATAAACTCAGTCCATCATTTATGGCGTTGCTGGAAAGCACACACTCTGTTTACAGTTTGGTGCAATTCTCAGAAAAGTCGTTCTCACCACTCTTCATGCAGATCTCAGAACAGTTACGGCATTTTCCATCACACAGTCTCAGCTGTGCAAAAAGAAACTAAAAAAATTAAAACCTTTTTTCACAGCATGTCAGAACATGAAGAGTCAGTCAGTCACTTCAACTCTGATGAATGAATAAAAGTTTTCAACACCGCTTTAAGACATCAGATGGTTTTGAACTTTTATCAAAGCTGACTGACTTTGGAAAGAGAACTGCAGAAATGTGGCCTGATTCAGAAAAAAAAAGAGTTCAGATACAAAAATGAAATGTGAAGAATTTATTTGAAACTTTACAAAACTGCTGAAATGGAGAACAGCAAAAATAATGCTCATGAAACTGCATCAGAAACCAGACAAAACAAATATAAACAATCTGAGAGCAAAGCTGTGAAGTCCACTGAAGTCGCACTGCATACATGCAGCAGCCACTTTATTAGGTACACCTGTTCAACTGTTTGTTAACAATGTAACCATCTAATCGGCCAATCACGAGAGCCTATCCCAGCTGTCACACGTGTGAAAACGTTTTAAGTAATTTGACTGAACACACTAATGCAACGCTGGACAGCATCAACTGCTTCAACGGTTATCAGTACATATGGCCGTTATTAGTAGGTGCAGGAGGACCACTCTCAACCATATTTATGAGGCTTATAACTGCTAATGACGGACATTTAATGGACTGAAAGTGAGCAATCTAGAGCTGTGACTCATAAAAGTACAAACTAATAAAAAAAGAAAAGAAAGGCGGATGTGGGCGGAGAATGCATCACTCATGTAAGACCTGCATTAAGAGAAGTGAGAATTACTTTTCTGCTGTTAGGAAATTGTTTAATCACGAGGATATACTCCCCTCTAGTGGTTACTGCCCGTAACTACAGTTGATTCCTTTAATTTTGAAAGGTCTCACAGGAAGTTCTTGCTATATGTGATTTCTCCAGCTTCACGGTTCAGTTGTCGTTCCACCTTGTGGCCACAAGAGGGCAGGACAGCTCTGGCCAGTGAGGCTGTTGCTATAATTTATGTGATTATCGGCTGTTTCACCCTCTAAATTTTACTAACGCTGCTACAGAAATGAACCTGAGGCAGCAGTGAAGCTAGTGCTAATTAAAGCTCAGTTTCCACTGTTATTCTGTGGGTTAGCTTACCCTAGTTAGCCAGAGCTAACTTAGCCTGCCGAGAGAGAACTTTTCTACATAAAATGTCGTCCCTTATTACACATAAATATTGAAAACACTGCCAATAAATTTCAGATAAAGCCGAACTGTAGTACTTTGGTCAGAAACAATGAACTTGAGTGTAATTTAGCGCTAGAGAGCTAACAGCAGCTAGTGTTCGAGTGGAACTATTCAAACTTTCCTGTTTTTGTAGTTCACACTCTTGGCCGCTAGATGGCAGAAAGCCATCATGTTATCAGAGCCGGGGTCTGATTTCTGTTTGTATTTTATGCTTAATATCTTTCCTTCTATTGGCAAACAGACTGTGCTCAGCAGGATTTATGAATGTTTTACAAGAATCTTTGTGAGTCTGCGTTATTATATTTCCACATTATAATCAATTCAGTCCAGCTCGTTCACAGTGATGCTGATTCATCCTGACACTTTCTATTTGCTCCGTTTGTCTGAATGTTCAGACATGTTTGTATTAGAGGCTTGGTCCCAGAACCAAAGCAGTTAAATTATTATTAGAACCAGTGGAGGAGTACATCTATGTACACAAAGGGGATGTAGCTCAGTGGTAGAGCGCGTGCTTTGCATGTATGAGGTCCCGGGTTCAATCCCCGGCATCTCCAGTTGTTACATATCTAATGCCTTTTTGAAGTATATTATGCAGTCCAAATAATGACATAATGTGAATATCTGAGTGATCACATGTCCGAGGCGACCAAAACTAAAGAGCTTACATGTTGATCAATGCAAGATTTGCGCTGCACATTCCTGTTTGACTGTGTCTGAGCAAATTCTCACAAACACAGTGCTGTTTCATTTCTAGTGAACGACTTCAACCTGCACATTTTGTTAAACTTTGAGATCGATTGAGCGACAATCGGCTAAACTGCAAAACCATGTCCGGGGTGGGCATCAAATACAGACTGATCAGACTGTATCAAATACATAAATCACAGTGTCAGTCAGGCTTCTTCGTTAGTTTTAGCAACTGAATTTAAACAAAAGCAGAATTTTCAGCTTATCCAGGTAAAGTCAGCATCTTACTGTGTAGTATGGGGTACATCACCATGGTAACTTGCTGCTGTGCAAAGGTCATGTTCCAGATGAGAGATCAACAAGGATGAAATCACCTTCCACTGAGCGATCAGCTCTCCAGAAAACAGCTTCACATTCCTGGAAGATCCCTCAGACCTCTGCGAGGAGAGCAGGAGGCTCTGAAGTTTGTGTTTCCCTGATGAGCATCAGTAATAAACACGGAGTCTTAGACACAACATTATTCCTTTCTCCAAACTACACAAACCTGCTGAAATGTGAACTGCTTCTCAATCCGCAGAACTGACACTGGTGTCAAAGAACAACTTGATTCCTATGAAGTATGGTCTGTAAATATTTGAAATATTAAAGAGAATTTTATTTATTTCCCTGTCGAGTTTGAGTGTTGAAAGAAAAAATAAAAACATTTGATCCTTTCTGTTTCCAGGGTGTCATTCAGCCTGAAAACTTTTCTTCTACAGAGCAGAGTTTCAGTGTCAGAGACCTCAAAGGCTTCATGCAAACCCAAAGACATCACAAACGAGAGCGTGTAAGCGCAGTGCCCAAAGAGCGCTGATAGGTGTGGTTAGTTTTGTGAGTGATTTACAAAAGTTGCGCTATTTTCTAAACACAGGCGGTCGGTTCATTTCAATATAACGCGTCCAATCTGTCAAAAGCGGCGCAATTTAGCAGAAGGTCACAAACTAAGCGATGATATTCAGCTGCGGGTAATCTATATCTCACACGTTGTCAAAGTGCACGCAGCTGAGTGTGTGTGGGTCCACCATTAAAAACGTGTTAGATCAAAGCTCACGAGATCATGGTGAAAACCGTGCGCTGTCCATGGTCCTGAAAGGAGGACGGTGCAACGCCGTTCTGTTCTGTGCTGTTCAGCGACCAGTCTGCCCTTTATTACCAGCACTTGACACCAGCGGTCAAATCTCTCTGGCTAATCAGGACGTGGCTGCTCCTCCACCAGCGCCACATTTGTGTCGTTGTTCGACTGATCAGGTTTTCTGTGCGCAGATCTGCAGCCTGATATGACATCAGGCATCTGATGGAGAGAGAGGACAAAGCTGCACCAGTTTAGTAATATTACGAATCATTAGTTGCGTTTAAGGGATTAAAATACAAATAGAGGCCACTTTCAGCACTGATGGCTCCAGAACTGAAACCTGCTGCTTCTAACGCTGCGGCTGCATTTGTCATATTGTGTTCAACAAACCTACACAACAGGTTTAATGTGTGAATTTTTTACAAGTTTCAAGTCATTTTGCTTTAATTTGCTGTTCTCGCGTGTCTTTATAATAATGCATTAGTCTTATATAGCGCTTTTCTAGACACTCAAAGACGCTTTACAATTTCATGCACTATTCATTCACACCACAATCATACCTGGGGGTGGTAAGCTACTAATGTAGCCACAGCTGCCCTGTCCATCATAAATGGTGTTGCTTGAACGCACACACTCTGTTTACAGTTTCGTGCAATTCTCAGAAAAGCCGTTCTCACCACTCTTCATGCAGATCTCAGAACAGTTATGGCATTTTCCACCACACAGTCTCAGCTGTGCAAAAAGAAACTAAAATAACTAAAACCTTTTTTCACAGCATGTGAGAACATGAAGAGTCAGTCAGTCACTTCAACTCTGATGAATGAATAAAAGCTTTCAAAACCGCTTTAAGACTCAGACATCAGATGGTTTTGAACTTTTATCAAAGCTGACTGACTTAGGAAAGAGAACTGCAGAAATGTGGCCTGATTCAGAAAAAAAGTGTTTGGATACAAAAATGAAATGTGAAGAATTTATTTGAAACTTTACAAAACTGCTGAAACCCAAACTGAGCATCAACAAGAAAGGTGAGTGAAAGTAGCATTGGTCTGAGTGTTACACAAAACTGCTGATCTGCTGGGATTTTATCACACAATCACCTCTAGAGTTCAGAGAGGATGGTCCAAAAAGACCATCTTATTGATCAGCAGTTCTCTGAGGCAAAATGTCTTGATATCAGAGGTCAGAGGGGAATGACCAGACTTCTTTGAGCTTATAGGAAAGCAACAGTAACTCCACCACTCGTTACAAACAAGGTCTGTAGAAAAATGTCTCTGAGCGCACAACACATAAAGCCTATCCCAGCTGTTACACATGTGTGACAAAGTCTGATTTAATTGAACACACGAATGCAACGCTGGACAGCATTCAGGAAAGTGAGTGATTTCGAGCTGTGACTCACAAAGGTACAAACTGTTTGATGAGTTGTGCATCAACACAGTAACAAACATCTTTAGCTGTGAAGCATAGAAACAGCAACAATGTGGAAAGATTCAACGATGAAGGCTGATGTGGGCGTTACTGACTGGAGAAATTAAAATCACTCATCTGCTGTAACCGTGAGTATACACTCCCTCTACTGTTTACCTTTTACCTTTTATTTTGAAAGGTCTGCAGGAAGTCTTTTCTGTATGTGAATTCTCCGGCTTGATGGTTCAGTTGCCGTTCCAGCTTCTGGCCACGAGAGGGCAGCACAGTTCCGGTCAGTGAGGCTGTACCGCTGTAATTAATCTGATTATCGGCTGTTTCATTCTTTAAACTTTAGTAACGCTGCTACAGAAAAGAACCTGTGGCAGCAATGAAGCTAGCTAGGGCTAACTACAGCTCACTGTTGTTCTGTGAGTGTGGCCTCCCTTATTAAGCATCTTCAGCCCATCGTCCTCATAAATACTGACAACACTGTCATCAAGTGTCAGATAAAGCTGAGCTGTAGTACTTTGGTCAGAAACAGTGAACTTGTCGGAGTTAATTTAGTGCTGAAGCGTTAACAGGAAGTAGTGTTTGGGTCTAACTGTTCAAACTTTACTGTTTTTGTAGTTCCCAGTTGTGACCACTGGATGGCAGAAGGCCGAGCTCACTCACATTAGTTTTGACAGTTTCTCTTTACTCTGTTTCTCCAGGTCTGTGTGAGGCACTACTTACAAATGTGCTTTATTCTATTAAATCTGACATGTTTGTATTAGAGGTTTAGTCCATGAACCAAAGCAGTTATATTATTATAAGAAGCAGTGGTAGGAGGAGTATATCTAGGTACACATCAGCTGGTAAAACTCTGAGTCTGAGTCTTTATTAGAGTATATTTCTAAAAAGGTTCAGTGATTTCAATTTAATTCAATTTTATTTATAAAGTGCCAAATCAGAACAGTTACCTTAAGGTGCTTTGTAATGTGGGTAAAGACCCTACAATAAAACAGAGAAAACCCAACAGTCAAAACGACCGCCTACTTGGTGACAGTGGGAAAGAAAAACTCCCTTTTAACAGGAAGAAACCTCCAGCAGAACCAGGCTCAGGGAGGGGCAGTCATCTGCTGTGACCGGTTGGGGCTGAGG
>JASGAU010405747.1:0-20146 GCA_030220045.1 Australoheros facetus
GGCTCAGGAAGGGGCAGTCATCTGCCGCGACCGGTCGGGACTGAGGGGAGAGAGCCAGAGATTAATAATAACTAATGATTAAATGCAGAGTGAAGTATAAACAGAGTATAAGAGGTGCATCACGCCCCCAGCAGCCTAGGTCTCAGGGTTCAGGATCACCTGATCCAGCCCTAACTATAAGTTTGATCAAAAAGGAAAGTTTTAAGCTTACACATATGCTGCTTTTAACAGTGTTTGGAAACATGATCTCTCTCTGATGAGTATCAATCATCATTTCCTTGTGAAAGTTACAAGTCTAAGTGTGTAACTAGAAAGCCCGCAGAAAGGAGGGGATTGATTTTAAAGGGTGGAGTGCTGCTCAATCTATATTTAACCATCACTTTGTTTTATTCACTTCTCAGACCTGTGAAGGTCTCAGCACGGACCATAGGTTTCCTCACATCATTTAACCCCTGTTTGAACACATGTGTAGGTGTATCTGTGCTCGTGTGCCTGTAAGTGTCCTCAGTTTGCACACTTCAGTGAGTATATAGATGAGAAACCCTCTTGTCTCCTCTCAGACCTGCCTAGAGTACAACAATGCCTTGGTCACCATAGTAAGTGTTTTAAAAACAAGGAAAAGCCTGGGTTGTCATGGCAACTGCAATGCTACATAAAGCACTGAAAGATGGAAGTCCTCTACTCTTGTTTTCACACTTGGCCGTGTCTCCACTGCTGACGTTTCCACGATTCTGCAGTCACCAAGGATTCCTACATATATATATATATATTATATTTACATGTCACTGTCATGAAAATAAGTTGGCATGAAAAAATGGCCAAACTATCAGGGTTTCCATCACTTCAGAGGCCATTAAACTGACTTAGAGGCAGGTGACAAATGAAAAGAAAAATCGAGATAAGGTATCTTTGTAAAGTGTCAGTGAAGCCTCCATCTTCACGCACCTTCCCAGTGATTCTCAAAGTCTGAGAGAAACTCTACTGGAGGGATGGAGCACCATTCTTCCAAAAGATATTTCCTTATTTGGAGAGAGGTGTCCGACAGGTTTGTCCAATCCCAATTGGGTTGAAACCTGGTGGCTACAAATGCCACATCATTTTCATATTCAGTGACTTTGTTGCTTATGTGTTTGTGTGCGTGTGTGTGTGTGTGTGTGTGTGTGTGTGGGGGGGGTGATCTTCCTGGATGAAACCACTCCAAGCAGCATAGAAATGATTTATCACAGCATAATGATCCCTCCTCGGAGCAACTGCTTTAGATCTTTAGAAACAATAACTTGAGGTAATACATTTTTGTATGTTACTGATGATCACTTATAATCATATATATATTTGATTGGCAGCACCTGGCTGCTACTTACCCTCTAAATTCCTATGGAAACAGTTTTGGTTTCATTTTTGTTAAATGAATAATAACAGTGTTATAAGCTACGTGTTGTTGTTCACCTGAAGTTGTATTTACCTCATTTTAAGGCCTGCTGAAGCTTGATGTTTTTTATCAAATCAGACGTGCTGTCCATCACTTTGGAAATAAACTCTTCAAAGTTTAAATTAAAGTTTGTCAGTGTGTCGTCAGCCCGCTCTGGGAAGAAGCACAGGGTATTTCCAAGAGACTGGACTGAAGAGGAACGTGAGCTTTGGAGAGTCGGTCTGTTTATGGAGGGAACATCACCCCTCTCTGCACGCCTTTCATTTCCTCCGCTGTGGAGCTATCATGGGTTTTTTTTTTCTTCCTTCTCCAGTTTGTAAAGGAAAATTTTATCAAGAGGGTCAGGGGAGCATATCTGTGCCAAACACATTCATAAAAATGACATCTGAAATCACTTCTATTGATTTGTGATTGATTCGTGTAGTAAATAATAATAACTCATGCTGTTCATTCGTCATAATGCTCTTCCATTTTTATTAATAAGCATGTGCCAGATCACTGCAGAGCTCATTTTCCCCATGATTGCATATCTAAACAGGATGTATGGGGACATCAGCATCTGCAGGGATATGGGAATTATTTTCGCTCTAGAGATGGCCATTTCCCTCCAGAGATACGAGTAGCATCAGCAGAAAGATTAACATGCTTTCCAAGACCTTTTGCTGAATATTTTTCCAGTGCTATCTGCTTACAAAGCTGCTGTTTTTGCATAATAGATTAGTAGTAGTTGTATTATTATTATTACTGCAAACATATAATTTTGAATTATATAATTTTAAATATGTTTTGGATCAATAGTAGTTTCTGTATAATCCACCTGTACCAATGGCTTAAAAAAATAGTTTTATTAGACATTTGAAGTGTCCTCTGCTAAAGAGCAGTCCTTGAACCTTTCATGCATTCCTGTGTTGTTGTCCATTGGTTGATCAAGGCCTTGTGCATTAGCCAATCAGTGATCAGCACCAGTCCTGGGTGGGTGGGGCCCAGAAGTAATAAAGACAATAAAAGTGAGAGAATAAAAAGAGTAGAGTTACTGTTAAACCTGGTCTGGCTCTGCAAACCTGTCAAGTGGTCAAATAAGTGTGTAAGTGTTTTTATTTGAATACTTTTACCCAGCGGACCATCTCTAATGTTCTACCTTAGCTATTAATTAGCTCGGGAGAGCATCGAGGCAGGCGGGAATTAAATCCTGTTTGTGCTACAGCTGAAGTGCTTTTACCACACACACATGTCTCAGTTTTGAAATGTGTACTTCCAAGAAACTGTGCACAGAGTCAACAATCTAACCTGATAACAAATGCTAAAATGAGATTTTCAAAAGCTTTCACCATGTTTGCTGTTGCATGATTCTTCCAAAGAGTTCAGTTAAAGATTATTTCAGTGTTTAGCTCACCTAATGTCTTTGGTCTTGTTAGTGCATGTTAACTGGATTCATATTAGCATTTGTAACTGGGTTCTCAGAGGCTTTGTGGGTTTCTGGGGAGTGTTCTTGGGTTATTGGTGCAGCAGCAGAGGTGGTCAGGATATGCTGCTGCCATAGGCGCCTGTTTAGCTGCACACTGATGCTGGCAGAGTCTGGGATCCTTCAGGGCACAGTGCTGCTGGAAGGTTTCCACAGAAACATGAGTACTCACTGAGTGTGTTACACAACGTTAGAGAGACTTACAAACAGCTTTGAGGGTCTTACAGATGAACCTGCTTAATTCTCAAATCTTTTGTGACAAGTTGCTTAACGTAACACGGTGGTTTTGAAATTTAATCTTAACTTTAATCATATTTAAACACTTGGCCGTCTGCACGTTACCCTGGTAAAATGTTCCCTGTGGAAACATAAGGAGAACCCTGTGTTATCTCTCAGAGGACTGCAGGATGCCTGATATTAACCTGAAACAATCACAGACTAAAATCGACACCATCTTCTCATTACTGAGCAGAATGTGTGCATTGCAACTGTAGCTGATGAGAAGCGCAGCTGTAGTGGGTGTCCCCTTGCCCCCCCCCAGCAGCAACAAAGGGGAAACAGGAATCTATTCAGATTCATAACTGGATAAGCCACACAAAGCAGAGATTTATGATTCACCACAGTTTTTGGTTTTAATTGTAATGCTGTGTTTAGTTTTCCTGGTGAGGAGAATGGGTTTGGCAGTGGTGGTTAAAATATCGCTCTGTACTTTAAAATTTCAGACTGTAGCACTGCGCTACCTTATGGCATGTGTCAGATTGATTCCAGAGGTTTATTTCAGTGCCTCTGAGGTCATTCAGTCAGCTTTGTGCTGCTCTCTACCTGCTGCAGGGTCTGGTTAGAGTGACAGAAACTTGATCTCAGCGGTGTATTTACTGTGTTTATTTATGAGTTATTCATGTGCGGGCCACACCTGCTATACTCTTGGTTCCCCCTTGAACACATCCTGGAAGCACAGCTGTTTGACAGCGTGCATGCACCACTCTGAGACATGAGTGTGCGAACCCAAAGCACAGCAAGTTGCAGTTACACATCTCCTTGGCCGCCACCGACGCTGTCACATCCGCCCAGAAGAAGACGACCCTGCTGTCAGTGTGATGCGTGTGGGTGTACCAACAGTTCCTCAAACTCACAACCCGACCGACATTCACAGCATTGCAGCGTAACAGCATAAGGAGAGGCCACACGGGTTCAGCAGCCGCTTCCACCCCCGTCTGGGCTGTTTTCTGATCATTCTGCTTAAGCTTCACTTACTGGTATTTTAACATAAGGAAGAAATGAGTGATTTGAAGAACCGTCCTTCACGATTCCCCTCAGCTGTACTGTGCATTTTAGTTCATAGTTTCAGTCTTATTGATGTTTAGTTAAACTGCCGTTAGAACAGCGGTTCTTAAACTGTGGGACGGGCCCCACTGGTGGGACATATCACCACTTTAGGTGTGGTGTGGATGACCAGGAGAAAAATATGGAGTGAAACTGATTTCACTACGGTTCATCTTAGATCATTTTTAATTGTGAAAGATAGATTAAAAAAAAAAAAAAAAAACAGGGGAGTGAATTTGTTCAGCTTCTGAAGTGGAGGATGCGAGCAAAAGTTTGAAGCACTGTATTAGATAATTACTATTATCAGTTTGAGGTTCAGTAGTGTGGTGTCTGATCTACTGTGACTTAAACTGCTGTGTTAAACTGCATCTATGTATGGGTTTTCTCCTTTAGGATGAAGGCCTCGAGTTCAGGCCTGCTTTGACCTTGTCCAAAAAAGGATAGCTCAGAATGAGCATATAGTTTCCATCAGTAAATGGTATGAGAGGGTGTAACCCCTTTGTTGCTCTCTCTCTCTCTCCAAAAAGGGAATGACCTTACATACATGCAGGAACCAAGCTATACCTGGTTCTCCATAGAATACTATATGTGGTACAATGTCAAAGGTCAAGAATGTGGGTGCTGGCTATATAACTCTTGCCATTCCCTTTGTCTTACGAGTTTGGATCAATTGGCTGTCCTCTCCCAGATGACTCGAGCGTCTGTTTTGACATTGTCTTTTTTGTAATAAACCTTATGTTATTCATTGAGACTGTGTCGGCGAAGGATTTCTTCAACACATAACCAGAACAACACACAACAACAGTAGCAACACCAAGTCAGCACTGAGCAGTAACATTCATGTGCATTACTGCATGCTTGAGTCTGATTAATGTCCCAGTTCATGGTTAAGAATTAAATTCTTTCTCTAAACTAAAAGTGGTTTGTAATGTAAGCTAATTGATTTAAATATGCCTCATAATGTAAACAGCAGTGATGGCAAACCTTAAATTGCCCTTTTCTGCAGCTGGACGGGATCAGAAGAAACCTTGTGGCTCCTTTCCTGGGTTATTATGAGATTTCCGGCCGTAGTAATTATCTGCCAGATAGCCGGGCCACTCCTTTCTGCTTCTAAAGATGGCCATTATTGTTTCTGTGTTCTCTCTTTGAGCCCACAGTCTGTCTGAAGCAACAGGGTGTGCTTAGCGAGAAGTTTCCTTTTTTAACACAGGAGACTGTCAGAAATGGGCAACTTAGCTTTGATCTTCTCAGCTACCATACTGCATGTGATAGAACAAAAAAAATATATAGGTGTAGACATTTTTGATTTAGAACTTATGGAACTTATGAAGAGCTAAAGGAGCCTTATTGAAGATCTAGCCAGCATTTGCAGGAAGGATGAGATGATAAAACATGACATTTTCTTAACCCCCACAGTAAAGACTGTATAGGGTTAAATATTCTAAACAAAAGTCAGTCTACATCTGTACAAACATCACAGCAGTTTATTTATGTGTGTTTGATTGTTGAATTTCTTCAGTTTTAGCAGAAAAATCATCATGAAAGTCAAGAATTCCTGATTGTTAGAGCTAACTTGAAATTTGCAGTTGAATAAAAATAGATGATGTGGTTGATGTAATATGAGCCAGAAGGCTTAATCATCAGTGTTACAGCCTTCTCTCTCTAAGAAAAATCACTACTCAGGGTCTGCAATAGAACACTGAAGTAAGGAGCTGTGGTGGAGAGTGAGTTACATCATTAAGGTTTCTTTGTAATGACTTTTGAAACTGCTGCAACTGGACTTATTCTTCTTAAGAGATCTCCTTTGTTCTGTACATCCATAGTTGGTTAGGTTTGAACTTACATCTACTTAACCCAACATGAGCTATGCAATAGTTTTACAGGTCTGGCCCACATGTCATCAGATTTGGCTGACTGATATTTGAGTGATGGCCACATCAGCAGTCTGTTTTGGACCATTGAGTCTGTGCATGAGAAGCCTTTTCTGTAATCTAGCCATGAAGAGAAATGTGTTAGAGGGGGACATTTTCATTTCATCTGACAGAGTTGAGAGGCTGGCGGGTCTTTTTCAATAAAATGATGACAGAAAAATCTAAAGAAACAGCCATAAATGCCAAAGTTTTACATATTAAAACATCAAGTTCTTTAGCTTGTCATGAGTTTTTCCTAAGAGTCAGCGATGTCTCCCTCTCCTTTGATCACAGCTAATACAGGCTTTCATCGTTTGATTACTTAATAATTTTAACAAATAAAAGGAACATTTTGTGTTTGGAGACTAATATGCAAATGTGACATTTGATGGTTTGCATCCTGACTTTTAATGATCTGCTCGGAGGCGTGCATACCAACCGCACTGATAGTCATTTGAAACTTTGTGCACTGTTAAGTGCTTCTGTTGAATGTTCTGCATCCATTCAGGACATCTGCATTAATTATGACAAATGGGGAAAGAACGGTAAGATATATCAGTTTTTTATTATAAGTGCACAGCTGATTATTTCACATAGATGTCACATTTCTGCAATTACAGTATCTGCTATTATAGATGACTCTGGGTTCTGTACACACCTAAGACACAGCAGTGCTTCAGGCTAT
Source organism: Australoheros facetus (assembly GCA_030220045.1). Lineage (NCBI taxonomy): Eukaryota > Metazoa > Chordata > Actinopteri > Cichliformes > Cichlidae > Australoheros > Australoheros facetus. The sequence continues at coordinate 6,810 of JASGAU010405747.1, forward strand.
ATATTGTGTCAAACATGCTGTAGTTTACAGTATTAACATTACAGCCATGAAGAACATCCCAAGAATGGAAAGTTTTTCCTTTTGTTTAGAGAAAACAGCGAATATTGTGTGTGTATTGAGGGAAATATCTTAAGTTTGTGTGTCCTGGACAAACAGACATCCTGACAGCTAATGTCAAAGGAACATAGACTTGATCACAAGGTTTGATCGCATGACAGACATCGACAGCTTTGTAGATCTGACTGGAACTGATACGAGTGAAGCACAGTAGATCGACCTTTATCTAATACGAGTTCTCTGCTCCTAATGTTCTCTGACCGCTGCTGACAGAGTAGTACATGTGGGCTGAAGCACAATCACAACTTCCCCCTACAGACGAGATAACAAACAGGAAACTCTAAATCTTCCTGTTCAGTGTCGAAAGTTTTGGATTCCCCGCATGCTAAATGGTATAGCTCGCATGCATCGTTTTCAGGATATGCTCATTTTATATTTCAGACTGTTGATGAAAGAAAAAAAGGGGAAAATAGAAGGACTTTACTAATCCTTTGTGATCTTAGGTAGTCGATATGACTCACCGCTGTCCATCGATTTGATCTGAAAGAAGTGAAATGTTGCAATAAGAAATCATCTATGGCTCCCATGCCAAGTGTCATAACCATCTCTTTCAGAGTGAAAAGACAGCGCGCTTGGGTTTTCTTTTTTTTTTTAAACTGGATAATGATTAGAGAACAACAGAAGAACACATTCCACATTTAAATCAGTCTTCATTCACTGATTGCCCAAACCATTTCAGCGAGGAAAACAATTATGTTTTTGCTCCTGTCATCGTGGCTCTTCCCTAGCTGCTGATCTTGGTCAGCATCTTGTTGATGGCCTGTTTGACGTGGGTGGTGGAGCTGCGACGTCTGGTTTTTCCCTGAACAGCTTTGCGGCGTCTGACCTCTCTGCAAAGCTCGTGGAAAGCCTCGGCCACAGCGCCGCCCTCATCGGCACAGGCTGAGCATTCGTAGAAGGCGCACGCCATTTCAGCTGCCAGCCGCTCTCCTTCCTCTGTGCCGACCTGCCGGACATGGTCCAGGTCAGACTTGTTGCCCACCAGAACCAGAGGAACGTTCTTCGGTTTCTTCACCTCCTCTAGGAGGCTTCGGAGCGGCGCCACCTCCTCAAAGCTTCCCCGGTCCGTGATGTCATACACCAGTACGAAGCCGTCACCCCAACGCATGTGACCCTCCCTCTGCTGGATGTCCTCCTGAGAAGAAGACAAGAAATGTGCTGAAACAGCTAATGCTAAGTTTGATAGATTCTTAGAAAATGAGCTTCTTGCTTAAAGTTTGAAGAGAAAGACTGATGGTGAGTTTATACAGTAACTGTACAGCTAAAACAGACAACTGGTGTCATAAAAACTGAAATTGGGGGCCCATCACTGTCTAAGAAAAGTAAACAGTAAAGAAAAAAAAATCAAGACCATTTATTATGACATGTCTAAAGTAAAATGATTAAGTAATGATAATTTACATTTTAAAGGTCAACTGCGACAAGTTAATTTAGTTGTAAGTTTTTAAGTTTGTGGAGACTTGCTGGGTAGTCTTCACTCTAAGCTGTTATTTAGCTAGATTAGCTCAATAACAATGGCTAAACAACTATAGTTTTATACTGTATTTACTGTAAAGAAATTTTTACTGTAATGCTACTGTAAAACCACCAATCAAACAAACTCTGAGGGAAATATAACAGCCAGAGGAGCTGGTGAATTTCAGATGGACTTCCTTTACCCATGGGTCCAGGCTAGCAGTTTAAGTTATGCTAGCAGGTTTTTAGTTTTAGCTTTTTATTTACCATACCAACTATAATACCTCATACTTTAAAAATGTATTTTACATTTTTCGACTCTTAAGTGTTTTTCAAGCAAGCCAAGCTCTCGCACCGTTTACATTTTTTTTTTTTTGTAGCATTTTGCAATCAGCGTCTTTAATCTGTATTTGTTTTTAGGTCTCTCTTTGTTTAAACACCAAAAATCATACACTTTTCATTGTGGAGAATCGTGTTGTTTAGTTCCTAACATTATCTTTGCTCTCTGCCACAAATTGAATTCTGCAGCCATGTGTGGAATGCAAACACTCGAGCATGTTCTCCCAATTTGATCACGCTGAGGCAGAAACTTGCAGTTGTAACAGGACCTAACTGGCCATTTGGCACACTTGAAATTAAACCTTGACTGGAGTGAAGCACACAGGCTCTGATCTCATAGGTACTGACAGAGGAAGCTGAACAGAAATGCATTTTTGGAAAATAAAATGTATTATAAACATATTAAATTATTATATAAAAGTCCCGTATTTGCATAATTTACAAACGATATATAATATTTGATACAGTAGTTATCTGGGGTAAAAATATTATATAAATGTTTCATTTTGATTTAGATTTGCTTGCTTTTTATTTATTTTTGAATCAGGAAACTTTTTTGACCAACTTTTGATTTCAGTCACAGTGAAATCAGATTGCATACAGTCGTCCCTCGCTATATCACCATTCACTTATTGCGGCTTCACTGTATCGCGGATTTTAAAAACAAATCTAATTCTGTGTTGCAGAGTTTTTGCTATATTGTGGGATTTTGCGGTATAAAGGTATTTATAACTAAGTTCATCACTCAGACTTGATTGATTACAAGTTAGGGATCATTAAAGAGATTTAATTTTTTCTTTAATACTGACACTGAAATATTATCACAATATAAGTCTTATTTGTATATAACAAATAACATAGCAAAGATGGTGGGCATAAAATTTATCAGAGTGCATGAAACAGGGGTTTCAGTAATATTCTTCTATATATATTTATACATCCAAATATACTCAATAAATATTAATAGTAATAATCCAAAAGGCAAAAAGTTACTTCTAATCCATTTTAGACAATAAGGAATTATTTTGTTGGAAGGAAAATTTCTAATTATGCAATTTTCTTGTAACACATGCCAGAAAAGTAAAAATCCTGCATTCCTCCAGAGGACAGATGAGAGTTTGAGGTTTGTGAACCTGAACTTCTGAACTTGTAAGTTATGAGCCATCAAGAAGACTCCACCGCCACAAATCATGAGAGTGAGCACAATGCTTTGATACAATCAGAGCCACGAGAGACCTGGCATTCACTGCGGTCGTGTCTGGAAACATTCAGACCTCATCCTAATGCCAGCTGAAAATAGACTACATTGTAACGAGAGCGAGAGAGAGATGGCTTGGCTAAAGTGTCGCAGAGGAAATCAGCTGCCAGCAGAACACCTACGCAGCAATGCAGCATACTTATCTTCAGCCCAAGGACTTACACAAGCTCTCCCCCATGGTCACAACCTGGCAATGCTTCTATTATACTCCAGGAAAGTACCATCTTTAAGAGCCATCCACTCTCACATCCAGCCAAAAAATTACTCAAACATGTCTCAAATATCTTTGAATTCAACACCTGAACAATCTGAGGAGAATCTGAGTTAACTAAATGATTTTTTTCCCCCCCTCTATTTCAGTCACATTTGCATTCATCTTTAATTAAAGAACTGAAGGACAGCTCAAAGTTCAGGCGCCACAGAGTGGGCACGCTAACCTAATTTTCTCACAAATGGAACCTAACAGAGTTTTTTGTAAAAACATCAATGATTCACAAAGACTGTTCTTAGTCACAGACACTTGGTTACTTGGCAAAAGGATTGGGGATGACTGATTCTGTTATGTATTACTGACACATTCATAAAGTGCGTAAATAACTGCCTCCTTTGCCACAACTTAGGCCCCAGTCTCACAGACCTAGAGACCGGTTGGTGACCCCCTGGCAGGTGAGTGATTGCCGAAGGTTGCTGGCTGTCACAACTTTTACTTTGAAGACGAACATTCTTTGTTTCCATTTTGTATTATATTTTTTCAAGCTTCACTACTGCTCGGTGAGTAGTTGGGGAGTGTTTCAAGTCAGCATCTGCCATGTAAACTAGCTACCGACCAAAGCAATCACTAGAAGGTTTCTGGTGCAGCATCCTCTTTGCAACTGATTTCACCCCATGACAGCCAGCGGCTTCCGGCAACCACTCTCCAACCAGTTGGAGAATACCCAGTTTTCCCTTATGACCAGAAGTTGCCAAGGGGTTGCCAACCAATCTCTAGGTCTGTGCAACTGAGAAATGTCAAATTTCTGATCTCAGTACTACCCAGAGACTACCCAGTGTAATCAAAAATAGCAACTGGAGATTTTAAGACTGCTGAAAAAGTTACCTGAGAATTCACCCTCTGTACATTATAATTTTCTTAAATATGTTGATTGAACATTTTATTACGTTGTTTACTTCAACACTTCTTGTACTTAGTGACATCACCAATGACCATGTTTTTACTTGCACTGTATTTATGATATGAGTAATGGGGACATAAATAATTTGTCTCACCTGCCCTGCAGTGTCCAGAATCTCCATGGTGACAGCCTCATCGTCAATATTGGCTTGATGACGATATGTTGATTCTGTAATGCAAAGTATGAGGAAATATGTAAAAAAAAAAAAAAAGCAGTCTAATGTGAGTCATCATTACATAATAATGACACCTCCTAACAGAACTCATAATGCATTTTTTTGAGTTAACAAATCAGTATCACTGTGAGGGCAGGCAGAGTTTACAATACTACTGCAGTGCTGAATATAATTCCACCTACTATTCCTTTGAATATTCAGATGATGACGCACAAAAGTGATGATTACTGTTTGCAAGAAGCTTACTCACACTAAACCCCTGCATCCAGGGTGGAATGATTGTACAGCATACAACTTTAATGACTTTAAAAAAAACTATTGAGAATTTGTGCACTATGCTTAAAAGCCGGGTCCATACCAGGAAACCAACCAATCTAAATGAACTCTGCCAATTCTGCCAAGAAAACTGGTCAAATTTCCAGCCAGAATTATGCCAGAGGCTTGTGGATGACCACAGTCAAGGTGCAACTTGCACTTTAAGTGGGTGTATATATTTGAGCTTGTATGCATAATTTTGACTGTGTGGATCAGAGAAAATTCAAAATAAATTCAACCTTGTGCTTGTTTTTGAAATGATTACAGATGTATGCTGTACAATCGTTCCACCCTGGAAAAAGGATCAGTTCAAAGCAATTATTAAAAGCCCAAAATTACCCTGACATTCATGCCCATCATCAGCTGCTCATCTGCTAATTCTAGCCTGACATCAGTGCTCTCTTTTAGTTGGATTATTATTTACAACAGTAGGTTGTTTGTTTACCATGTGGTCATTTCTGGTCCTTTCAGGTCATAAATCTCTTTAAACTTTGACCCTCTGCACTGCCTGTCTGGCCTCTTCCATCAGCAAAAGCTCCTCCCTGATTGACCCAGCCAGAGGAAAGGCATTTGGCTTTACAACTTTAGAGGCATTAACTCGTCGTCATTGGCACTGAGATCCGTGTTTTTTTTTTGGACTCATATATAAAGCGTTTTCATGCCTGAGGTGCCTGAGGTTCAGTTGTAGGGCAAAACAATGACTTTCTGCCTGGCTCAGACAGATACACAATTGTTCGAAGAGAGGACCCAGTATTTTCCCCTCTCTTCTACTCAGTTCCTTACATTTTGGAGCCACATTTTTCCAGCATGCTGTCAGACCCTCCTGGTTGCAGAGTGAAGTCTGACTCTTGCAGTGACCTGAAAACAAATTGAAGCTTCACCTCCAGGTGATTTGAAAAACAGGATAAGAGCTTTATATTCCAGGCACAGGTGTGAACTGTGTCTGTGACCTTTCATTTGACCTCGGTCAGACGGGAGTTATCTGCCTGTCCCCCTCGCTGTCGTAAAAATCCCATCTGTAAACACCTCGCAGACAGCACCAAAGCTCCCTCAAACCTTCCCTGTGAAGATGAATTCTGCTGGATTTTCCATCATCTTAAGCTGGTGCGTTCTTAAAGTTTTCTGACTGTGCAGATCCACCCTCATAATCATCCCATCACAAATGCGCAGTGACTTCCACAATATTGCTTAGGCTGTCTGTTAGAAGTGCATGAAAGAAAATTTGATGCTCATGATTTTTTTTTACCAGAATGCACCTCTGCTCTCATGTACACAGACTTCTTCTTTCCTAAGGAAAGTACACGATGCCTGACTCATTTGTTCTTCTTTTGTCCTAATGATTCAAATGAGAGAGTACTCCAACTGAGAGGCACAAAGACTGTGCAGTTAATCTTTGGTCATAATGATTTGAACACTTTATTTTGTTTTTTTTGCTCCCAAATGTCATAAAAATGCAGTGGGCACAATGTGTAGAAATATGAGTGGGTATTTTTCATAATTACTACTACTACTACAATCTTCATCTTTTAAAAACAGTCAGGTTTACTCGGTATACTCGGGTCTGGACCTCTAAAACTTTAAATTTATGGATTATTTTGAGCGTTACTGGTTTTTCAGTTTTTGAGGATTTGCACCTTTCAAGCCCCAGAATGCAGAGCAGACCGACGTGATGCAGAGCAGCGAACGCTGCGTCCAGAGTGGAGGCGATTCGATTGCCGTGCATCGCTTTGAAGCTGATGGCCAGTTGCTTGTGGACATTCCAGACACCAGTTGCCTAGGTAACCCGAGTCATTTACTACCAAGTCACATGTCAATCAAAGCTATTCTGCCCTCTCACTAGTAGTTGCTTCATGCGGTTGCCTGGAACTTAAAAAAAAAAAAGTATCTCTATGCTGCCGCTCTGTGTCGCCAGCATCTTCAAACCTAACCACGGACATGGTCTGTAACGGAGCTATGCCAAGAAGTCTTATCTGCATTACACTGGCTACATTTTACTTAAATGAAGCAATAAAGAAATTCAAAATCTGCTGGATGGAGCATGGCCCACAACCTAGTGTACTGGATGCAGTTCAGCTGTGTAAGGTTTGAAGGGCAGCAACAGCAGTGTTAGTAACAGTTAAGTCAAATATACAGTTTTGTAGTAAGAATGAACTTACAGTGAGATAAACACAGTTTGTAACACTACAAAGTTAAACTGCACTTCTATTTACTCATTTTTCTGACCTGAGAGGTCTGATCAGAAAGTTCTGGGAATCGGCCCATGAAAATATGAAAATCTGGCCAGTCTCTTCCATAAGATTTTCTGCTTGTGCATCCCTGGACTGCTTTCAGCAGATTGCTCTCTGAGCACTGTGCCTGCTTTAATTACACTACAAACCTCAAACTTCCAAGGTCGCAGGCGCAGAATTGGAAGTGTAGTCATAGTTTTCTCTTTTTTTCCCACTTTCACTCTTTTAAGGACCAAATAATGAATTCAGAAACTGTCAAAGCACAGTTCTCCTGTAATGTCCTGAGGCATCTGACGGAGTGCAAAGGACATGAACTTTGGTGCAGACTGTCTTAACTATTGTGTGCCAGCAAACAATACAATTAAAAAACATTTTTACGGCCACACAAACACGCTCTTGACTCACCACCTGCCAAACCCTGGAAGTCCAGACACTTCCACAAAATGAAAATAAAGTTTTAAGTTTTGGCAAAGTGTAGGAGAGCCTGCGAGCGTCACAAGTAGGACAGAATAGGACTCCCAGGCAGCAATCTACATACGGCAACTGCGCACCAAAGGAAGGCCGTTGAAGGGGTTAAGGTGACAATAAAGTACTATACATTTGATATCGATGAAATTAACTGTCAAAGCTTTAAATGAAAAGAAAATCTTTGAAGATGAATAGTTGAAATATAACTTTAATTAATTGCTGAATCTTAAAATAGTCTTTTTCCCTCTATGACTAAATGGCTGCAGCAAATTCGGTCTGATTGCCTCAAAAACTCAAGCCAACAAACAATGCAGAGGACCTGCCAGGCAGATGTTCAGATTCTCGGTGACAGGAGAGTTTAAAATGGCAGGTCCTGCAAGCCCACGCTGCTGTGTGCCAGGTGCGCTCACCTCTCCGGGGGATAAATTACGTTCTGTGACGTAAATGAAATGTCACAGAGAGCCGGAGGAGGAAGTAGCATGCACAGCTGTTTGGCTGTATTCAAGAGGAGCATCCCTAAGGAGAGTCAGAGTCACACTGTGCCTCGTGGGACGGCCTATTTCAGGAACCAGCTCCCTGTCAGTACCCAATCTGTCCACGTCTACACCCCTGTGTATCTGCTGATAAAGGCACTGACAGGAGGCAGGCTGGTATGATTTGAGCAGACCCACTGTAATGGTCTTGGGAGGAAACAAAAACAGCACTTTTCCCGGCAGCAAACAATTGCACTCATAATCTGAAAACCCTTACTGCCGCAAGGCAGGGAGAGAAAGTCTCAACATTGTCAACATTGTCAGTGTGTACTTCCATAAATTGCTCCAATAAACCAGGAAAAATGACTTTTTGCTTGCTCATGCTATACACTGTGATACAATATAAAGCAGAGCTGCTGCTGTGATGCCAAACCACTGTCACGGTAGCACAGAATTAATTTCTGTGAGCCAAAGGAGATTAGAATCTGTAACCAGACGGTGTGCAGAGACAGAAATAACTTTTGCAATATTGTGGCCATGTGCATTCAGAGGTGTTTCTCATAGTGTTGCTGGGAATGAGGTCCATCTAATATCTCTGCAAACTCACAGCATCTGTTGGTACCAGCCAAGAATTTAAACGTACAAATATCAGCACATTTTTACCCTTTTTTTTTTTTTGCATCTTTTATTAGGATGCAGACATTCTTCAGTGATTGGTGCCTTAAAATAATGCATTCTTGCCACACATTTGCCCTCTTTGGATGTACAGGTTTTATACTATAAAAGCTGAATGTAGCCTCAGAAAGTGCCTTAAACCTGCTTTCTTTCTAATGGCCAGCAGGGGTTGATTACACTGTAAACAACCAGAACTCACTGTTTATTTCCCACTTCAAGCACAATGAGAAAGAAGGTGCACTCGTAAATTAGGGAAGAGCTGAAAAAGTATTAAGTTATTAAATTTGTCACATCCAACACCAAGACAGCAACAGCAAAAATACAGAAGTGTACACTTGTGTGTTTGTGTGCAAGCATGCAAATACTTATATACTCACACACATCCTTGATGCAACTATTGGTAATATGCGGCGATGCCAACATGAAACTACATTTACAATGATTCCAATAATAATGCGAATATGAATTGAATGCATTAATGAGAAAACAAAGGAAAAAAATACCCTCGACTGGCAAACTATTTGCAACATAGCTACAGTATGTACATACATACAGTCTACATTTGCAGTATTCTGTAGAAAACATGTTGTAACCCCCCCATTTTGGCAGTCACAGTAAATGTGCATGGCGCCTGAGACACTTCCATTTACTTCAAAATATATAGCTCTGTATATCATGTTCACCTACAGGAGAATCTGCCTTTGAAGATTTAAAAGACGCCTCTGCTTGGGCTGTCTTGTAAATCTAGAACAAAAAGTGGCTGTTCAGTTCAATTCAGTTCAGTTTTATTTATACTGCACCAAATCACAACAGCAGCTGCCTCAAGGCGCTATTCATTGTAGGTAAGAAGGTTTGAGCTTGTTTGTAATCCCAATCCAGATAAATAAATGGATATGAATGGTAAACACTAACCACGAGAAGTTGTACTGTGTATTGAGATAGATGAAGTGCAGCCCACATTCTGGCAGTAATCCTCCAGCATGCAAACCCCCTACCTGCGCGATCTGCTCATAATAGTGTTTTAATGATGTTTTGAGGACTTTGTGGGTAATTTCATCCAGGCACTCTGATTGGTCGCAGACACCCTCCAGCGGTGCTGTTATTTCCATTACAGACCTCAAGGGGTTGTGACGTAACCTCTCGCTGTAACCAAGCAGGCAGTTATTGCTCCTGATTTCTACCACATTCACTACTTGGAGTTTATACAGTACACCTGTGATATGAAGCTGGCACAGTGGTACTACATTATACTGCAAAAAAGCCAACTGAATACCCGACTGACCTTTCTGTCTAACTGTAGTAATTGCAGTGGTGTCAACAGCAGGAACCTGAGTATGATGCTAAATGCTGCAAATGCTCAATTTAAAAACAAACAAACAAACAACAAAAATCATATAGTTTTAGTTAAAGTGTTTCTTCTTTGTCGCTCTAGCACCTGAAACTATCCCAACAGTCTCACAGCCATATGTTGAGATGTGACACAGAGGACATAATGGCTGTGATCATTATGTTATTACATGAAAATGGATTAATTATGCTCCTGAGTGCAGTCTGCTTTATGTTGGCGATTGCACGCTGCTGCACTGAGAACAGACAGGCTATTGAAAGAGCACCACATGAATAATCCGGAGGCTCTGACCTGCCAAGTACAGCCAGGAAATGAAAAGCACATTATAGGGGTGACACGTTGTCTTTGTGCCCTATAATTACAATGTAGGGAATTGGTTCAACCAGAATATAAAAAGGCCAATTCTATATTATGCGCTGATAGGAGAAGAAAAACCAGTTTTACATTATACCAAGTTGTAGCACTTTAAATGCCTCATCCCAGGCTTTTTAATTACTTAATTATTGCTTACCTAATTAATTTATATTTTCAGTCTTTTATTCTGTTTTCAGCACATAAATATTTGTGCAGAAGATTAAAATGTTACCCCAGAAGGGTACAAAGTATGAAGTACACAAAAAAGTTAACAGAAAGCTGATAGATGTGATGCTGGTAGCAGCGGGTCTCACATCAGTCGTGGTATGACTGTAAAAGAAAAGGCTTGAGGTGCTGCAATGACCCAGTCCAAGTCCAGACTTCACCCTGGCTGAAATGCTGAGGTGGGCATAAACGAACGCCCGCTAACCTCAATGAGCCGAAGCAACGCTGCGAAGAAGGGTGGGCCAAAATTCCTCCACAATGATGTGAGAGACCGATAAAGTCACGCAGAAAACGATTACTTCAAGTTTTTGCTGCTAATGGTGGTTCTACAAGCTATTGAATAATGGGGTGTACTTAGTTTTTCACACATCGGCTTCATTTTTGCTAAATAAATAATGAAAGAGTGTAATCTGTTGTTTTGTTTTACACCTGATGTTAGATTAAAATAATTTTAGAAGCTACTAAGGACCATATGATGTTTTTTAGTATATGTAAAAATTGACAGCGTGTACTCTCTTTTGACATGACTGTAGATGCAGGAGGCAGCAGTAATAGAAAATCAGTGGGAGGGGAAACATGAGTTTTGCAAATAGAAATCTGGCTGTCTTACCAAGTGTCGGATCATACTCCCAGATGAAGCGTCTGGTCAGAAATCTCACCACCAGAGCTGCAAAGAACCACAAAACAAATGTGTTCAGCATATGAAAGCAGCACACGAGCAGGGTGGTAGTTTGATTTTAAGGATTTAGTCCAATTAAAACAGTAAATACGTTTTTTTAGTGCATACTGAGTCATAAATGATAAATAGATTTCACTAGATGAAAAACAAACTAGAAATTCATGAGCGTGTGTTTATAATAGAGACGATCAGGCTGAATCAATCTACAGCCCTAATACGCACATCAACTAATACGTCGACTCAGATAATCAGCTGTGTAACGCACCATAAGATAAAAAGCACTTCAACACACTTTTCATCTAAATGTTAATACTGTTTGAATAGTTCCAGCTCATTAGGACAGAGTTCAAACAACCTTCAGGATGAAACATCAGCTCTCAGAGTTTATCATCATCATCATCATCTCTGACACAGCATCAGCCTTCCTCAAAAAAAAAAAAAAATCCCCAGTGAGCCACTGACTCATCGTCTTAATAGTTTACCATCAACAAGTAATCTGCCCCACGGAAATGCTGATGTGATTTACTCAGACCGAATTAGGCAGCCCTTCCCTGTTTATCACACAGAGCCACACACCAAACAGTCCTGTGCTCTCTTTCAGAATAAAATTACCTGTAAACACTGACGTAAAATGCTTAGCTGACTCTGCAACATTTCTCCTTTTAGTGCAGTTGATGGGTAGGTGTGATATCACTGAGAAGGGGAAATGACCTGCTGTGTCAGTTTACTTTATGTAAAAGAGCGTGACAGAGAAAATAAATGTATTGGTTATACACTCATTCAGAGTGAAATGAAATGATTGAAACCACTCTTGTCTGTGAGTGAAATATGGATTTAGTTGTAGGAGGTGATTCTCTGTCATGGCCCTGGGTTTTTCTTCAGTATTTACTGAATTTTGATTCTCTGAGTTTTGATTTGGCTGATTATAACGTTTTGTTTCTCTGGCTTGTTTGTGTGTTAGCTGCCCAGGCTAATGGCTCAGTCACACGAGCAAAAATAGGACAGCAACCTCCTTGTATCTACAAAAAAAGAAAAGAGAAATAAATACAAATTAACATTCTGCGACCAATTGCAACTTGTGGTTCCTAAACTGTTGCTCACAGCTTGAGGGTGCGGCACACTCACAACCACTTTTAATCTCAAGGCGACAGCACAGATCACCTGATAGGAGGCAACCTTTCTGCAAGAAGCTGCAGTCTGACTTGGACTGCAATCACTCTCAGAGAGATTGCAGAAGGTGTGCAAATAATTGCTGTCTAATTCAAAAATGCAGACCACTTAAATATAAGAAAGCTGCCTCACAGAGTTCAGGCTATGCTAAAGAATAAAGGTGGTCACACCAAATATTGACTTTCAAACTCATTAGAATTATACAAACTCTGTTTTTAGCTGTATTTCCATGTATGTTTGCATGCTTCAATAAATCACTGCACTTCCCATTTTCCTATTAAAATGTAAAGAAACAACAGCTGGCTCGAGATTTTTGCACAGCACTGTATAGTTCCTGCTCACTTTTACCGAGTACAAGACAAAGAAAATAGACGTTTAACAGAAAGACCGTCAGTCTATTTACTTAATACAACTAAAACTGGACAATGGGTTTAGTTTGGCATTTTAGCACAATATCAAAATGATTAGATTTTCTTGACCTACATGTATTCACTGGATCATTCTTTATTTTTTAGTTTTAGTTTTTTTTTTTTTTTAAATCTTGTTCAGCCAGAACTTCACATATTTCAACAGTAGCTCAGCCAACAGAAGAATTATGTGGGGCTAAAATGATTGATTGTAGTAGGGTCCCTTTGTTCTTTTATTGCCATTTAACTTACTTCACAGTGCTCTAAGTAAAACAGCATGGCTTCCTTTTGAACGTATTTTTTTAAATGAAGTTTTAGTAACTGAAGGATTATTTAATCCACATACATTTGCTGACATATATGCTACATACATTTGCTTACATACACATTCATTTCTTGAGAATATTGTCCTTGTCTGAAGAAACTGAAAATGCAGAAGCATAAATGTTCAATGTCACTATGACTTGTTGTATTCTGAG
>JASGAU010405749.1:0-10908 GCA_030220045.1 Australoheros facetus
AGGTGGATCAGAGTGTCAGAGGAGACTCTGTAGAAGGACAGAGTGCCAGCAGGACAGTCCACATACACTGCTACTCTGTTAGAGACAGGGGAGGAGGAGGAGGAGGAGATGGAGGAGGAGGAGATGGATGCTTCTCTGTTATTGTGCCAGACAGAGCAAGGACCATCATCAGAGCAGATGAGACTCCAGAACTGATCATTCAGTTCAGACAAACAGTAAACACTGTCTCCTTTCCCTCTGATTCTTCTGTAACTCAACCAGTCCACTCCAGTCAACCTCCTAGTGACAGCGACCAGTTAGAGGATCTCCGCACAGTATGTGTCACCTTCCTGTTGTTGTCAGACAGTTGTAGGTTTCTGTTCACTGTGTTTGTGTCGATGGTGAGTTGACAGGAATCTGATGGAGAGAACAAACACAATCCAGCTGCAGTTATTGATCCATCATCTGTTCATTGATTGACACTTTGATGATGACTCCTGACATCAGAGATGTGAATGAGTGATGTGACAATTTGAAGATGGTTGAATGTGTGCTGCTTTGTGTTCATCAATCACATTAAAAACACACTTACACTCCCTCAGACCTTCTGCTTTCAACCATCGCTCTCCAGCAGGCTCCACCCTGAAAGGAGGAGGGGGGTCAGAGGGGGGTTCAAACACATACTATTAGACACTGATAAAGGAACAGTCCAACATTTGACATTTAGACTCATTCAAGCTTTGACGTTGTGTTCCCCATTTAATGTTTTCATTTCAGCCAGTTTGATTTCTTTGTGTGACTCCTGGCAGCTTTGTTTACCGTATTTTCCGCACTATAAGGCGCACCTAAAAACCTTCAATTTTCTCAAAAGCCGACAGTGCGCCGACAGTGCGCCTGTGACTGAGAGGCATCTGTGTCATGAAAAACCAGCCAGAACAAGACTGAATGACGAAGGTCAACTCATAGCGCCCAGAGATTGTTTCTGCTGAGATAAGAACGAACTGTATAAAAATGTTTTGGTTAGGCAGGAACACGGGCTCAGAGAGAGAGAGAGCGCACTCTTACTCTGAGTCCACACATGCATGTGTGTTTTTTCTGATCCTTTAATATATTAAATGTTTTACTTTTTTAATTAAAGTGTTTCAGGTGTCTTCCTTCACAAAAAACCTGTTTACCTAACAGAACCCTGGGTGGGATAATTCCTGCCTTTTCTCCTGAAGCAAAAGCCAATTGGCCTCAAAAGTTACAGACTCTGACCTTTGTGTACAATTGTTCTGCCCACGAAACAACGGGCTTTCCTCCCTTCTATCTCATGTTTGGATGTGTCCCACGCCTGCCTGTGGATGCCCTGTTTCATTCCGTCCTGCATGATTCGAGGCAATAGTGGTTGAACAAGAACATGCTGCCAAGGAACAACACAGACACACTTTGCTGTACAACAGGAGAGTGAAGGGTTCCAATATTGAGATTGGAGATTGAGTGCTTTTGACCAATAGGAAGGAAAGAGGCAAAAAGAAAATTGCTGATAAGTAGGAATCGACCATCTACACTGTTCTGGATGTCAATCCTAAAACTCACACCTATAAAATCAGTGATAACATCTCTGGAAGACTGAGGATTGTCCACAGAAATCTGCTGATGCCTGTAAAATTTCTCCTAGTTGAGCTCTGTGAAACACTTGATACTGCTTCAACGTTTGTCAGTGATCACTCCATCCCTAGTTTCAGTGATGTGGGTAAGACCAGATCTGATTATGAGAGTAATCAGGAGAAGATTGATGGCCCTGTGTTGTCTGTTCGAGGGCAAGACCTCTTGGACGCTACAGCATCTGCTGGCTCTGAGAGAAATGTTGCGTGGATCACGCAGTTAACCGAACCGGACTCAACATAGGTCAATGTCTCTGACTTGATCAGTGTCACTTTGGTTCCCCAAGATACTCAAGATACTGCCAACTCATTCCTAGACAGAATCCCTGGCCACTGTGCTTCCTGTGACTCTGGTTCATGACTGGTCCTACCTCTAACTCTGACGCCAGGCTGCGTGACGCTGGCCTTGGCACGACTCAGACTACTGTTGCCCCACCGACTCTTGGGCAGTCTCCCACTGCACGATCTGTTCAATCTGTTGATCAATCTCAAGTGCATTCTAGATTTGGTTGGTGAACAGATTAATACAGACTATGTCTCGACAAGATGTTATTCCTGACACTTTCAATGTTAAGAATGTTTGTAAATCTGTGCTCCAGGCCCTTGCTGATTAGATTTTAGCCTATCTGTGCTCCTCTTGTACCTATGTTGTACCTTTTAAGTTCAAATGTTTTCTGAAACTTGTCACCACTTGAGCCTGTGTTGCGAGTCTGTATTTTGGTGTGGGGGTTTTGTGGGGTGTAGACGGCACCCTATTGCCAGTAGTTGGGTTGAGGGTTAGGCACCACCCTCATCCCGCTTGTCCTTCCAGGACACATTAATTGTTTGGTTGCCCCCCCAATTCAGTTTGTGTAATGTTTTGGGTCTTTGGGGACACCTGTATACCTGTGGCTCAAATTCAATAAAATTCAGTGGGGGTGGATGTAACGGACTTAAGAATGCAACACAATGTTATTGTCACGGCCAGCGATGAGACGGGCAAGGATGGACCCAAACGTAGGACTCCAGAAACAGGCATATTTAAAGAAATGTTTAATTAAGGTTGGGGGGGGGAACGAATACAAAATCCTTCTGAGGATAGACAAAAGGAAAACACCGGAAGCACAGGAAACCACTGGCACGACAACATCAACGACGCGACAACAGGCAGAGAAAACACAGGACTTAAATACACAGAGGGCTGATGCGGGAAGAGGAAACAGGTGGGAACACAGGTGACGCTGATTATCTTGACTAGGGGAAGCAAAACTGAAGATAACAGACATGGACCAAAAAACTATCAAAGTAAAACAGAAGAGGGAGACAAAGACGCAGACTTGACACCAAGAAAACATACAGAACAGGATGACAAAACTGACACAAGACCATAGATACAGGGGAGACAGGGACAAAGGGAACAAGACATCAAAACAAGCTGGGGACTGAAACACAGGAAAAATAAAGACTTAAACACAAAACGCTGGGCAAACAGCCCAGGACATGACAGTTATTTAATTTCTTCTCTAATGCTGTATTTTATTTTTCAATATATATGTGAATTTTATCGATGTTTTATTTTATTTTTGAAAAACCAAAAGTGCGCTACGCTCCCACGAACATTGGGTTGCTTTACTTTCTCCCTCACAACACTGTGGTGACTGGTGAGGGGAGCCAGTGCCCGGTGTTTGTGAGGACACCAAAGTGGTGTTTCTTGTGTCTATCACAGTAAAGGTGGTCAAGTCTATCCCTTGAGTGTTGTCGTTTGTACACGGGTGGATGAAGTGTTCACACCCATTACATCAGCCTACACTGTGTCAGTCTACCAGTGATGCATCACAGCTTAAGGTTGTTGTACAGTCTGATGCCAGAGCTCCACCTTATTTCAGGGGTGATCACACTGACACGTTTTCTGTTCACGAATGGCAGGATATGATGAAAACTTCCCTCAAGAGGGTTAAGTGTAACAGTCATGCTGAAATGTATGACTTGATAATGTCGAGACTGACAGGCAGAGCTAGAGATGTGGTTAAAGTATCTCTCCGCAGTCGTCCTGAGCTGTGTACATCTCATCTACCCACAGCTGTGTTTGAGATATTAAAGGGGAACTTCAGTGAGCTGGCATACTCTAATCTGCCTATGAAAGACTTTTACGGAACCACTCCCCGGGCACATGAAAGTGCTCTTGATTACTGGATTCGTCTTAACAAATCCATCGATGCTGCTGATGAGGTGAGGCAAATCTGTGGAGGACCCGAGTGCTGAAGTGGTCATGATGTTCATTACTCACTGTCCTGACCCCACTCTTGCCTTGACTTTCCAACTAAAGTCACCTGAGCAGTGGACCGCAGCTGAGGTTCAGGAGCGTCTGGATAATCACATGAGGAACAAGAGGAAGACTGCTTCACAGCCTCAGACCTCAGTGGGGTTGTCAGCTTTGAGCCAGAGCACTATGGCTGATTCTCTTCGCCCTTGTGATTCTCAGGCTGTCCTAGCAGCAAGCCAGCCAAAGACTCCTTGTAACTTTCCACCTGCAGTCACTCTGGTCTGCAGTCAGTCTGACTCTGATGACATTGTGGCGGGCCAAAATCAGTCTGCTCGCTTGTCTGTGCCCCCCTGCTGTTCTTGATGTGCCTCCTGTTGCAGTAACCCCAACTGCTGCTGACAATGGCCTTACACAAGTTGTAACTATGTTTGACAAGGTTCTGTCTCTGTGCCACGCTTCTCTCACTGCCGGTGCAAACAACCACCAGCCTGTCCGACGTCAGCCTGCCTGTTCTGGTAACAAACGGTGCCCTGAGCCTTGCGGAGTCTGTGGTTCAAATGATCACTTGACACGTGCACACTGCAGGCTTTAAAGGTTATGCCATAACTGCTTCAGTCCTGGTCATATTAGGGCTCAGTGTTCACGTTCCACTTGTTATGTGTCACGCCCACTCTTCCTCCCTCCAGTGCTGATTTAAACTAGGCTGCCCATGTGATGAGAGGGGTAACATGGGTGCTGCCTAAGACACCCTCAACAAAGAACATGATTTGCAGTCAATCTATGTAAACTGTTGTAGCTCACTCCCAGATGATATGAAAGTGATTGTTGTGGGCTCACACAGAGTAGATGAAGCAAGTGACCTGTTTTATGCTTCAGTGACAGTCAGTGGTCAGTGTACTCTGAGAGGGATGCTTGATTCGGGAAGCATGTCATGCACGCTAAGTGAAGAAGGGGAGTCCAAACTAAGAGCAGCAGGTGTTCTCACTGTTCCTCAACCTGTGCCTGAGAAGGTGGTCCTTGTTGGCTGTGGTGGCCTTGTAACAAAGCCCAAATGTATTTATGACCTCGACATTGAGATTCATGGCTCAAAGTTCACTGTCCCAGTGTTTCTTGTTCCAGGGCAGAGAGATGAGCTGATCACTGGAAGCAATGTCATCAGACCCTTGATCCAAAAGATGAGGTCTGATGTAAAGTACTGGGAGCTTGTAGGCTCCAGCACCTCTAATCCTGACTCGAATTGCTTTGTTGCACGACCTGTTGGTCTGGGTCTGACATGCCCGACCAGATTGGTACAGTTAAGCTAAGACAGTCTATCACTCTTGCACCTCAACAGGAGTATCTTTTGTGGGGGAAGTTGCCCAGCAATGCAAATCTATGACTTGGAAGCACTGTCATAGTGGAGCCCACCTCCTTCCGTTCAGCCCCTAGAGACATAATTGTTGGATGGGTGGTGATGCCCGTGTGGGGTGATTGCTGGGTACCAATGAAAATCTTGAACCCAACAAAGACTCCTGTGATGCTGAGTTGCAATCCAAAGGGGGCAGATGTCTTTCCATGTCTTGCTGTTGAGGACCTGCCCATCTCTCAGGGTGTCAGTAGACCACAGGCCAATTGGACTGCTGAACCTGTCGCAAATTCAGATCGGACTTCAGACCCATCCCAACAGCTGAAGGAATGTGGTTTGGCAGATATTAACCTGGCAGGGTGTGAGGTGTCAGAGGAGTGGACACAGCAGCTGGTTGATCTGATACTTACCTACCAGGATGTCTTTTCTAAAGACAAATTGGATTGTGGAGAGGCCAAGGGTTTTGTCCATCACATTCACCTCACCGCCCCTTCCGGCTTCCCTATTGTCGGGTCCCTCCAGCGCACTATCACAAGCTGAGAGAGGTTCTATCGGAGATGGAAACAAAAGGCATCATCAGTAAGTCAGTCACTGAATATGCTTCCCCATTGGTCCCTGTCTAGAAGAAGTCAGGTGACTTGAGGATCTGCACTGACTTTCACTGGCTCAATGCCAAGACTGTCAAGGATGCCCACCCATTGCCTCATCAGGCTAACTGCCTTGCTGCCCTTGGTGGGAACAATTTCTTCAGCACTATGGATCTCACATCAGGGTTCTACAACATCCCCTCCATGAGTCTGACAGACGGTACACAGCCTTTACAACACCTTTGGGCCTGTACGAATACAACAGGCTTCCCCAGGGTCTGTGCAACAGTCTGGCATCCTTTATAAGGATGATGATCAGTGTGTTTGGTGACTTGAACTTTTCAAGTCTCCTCTGCTACCTTGATGATCTGCTCGTCTTTGCCCCTTCTGAAGAGGAGGCTTTGAAACATCTGGACATGGTCTTTTCATGGCTCAGAGCAAACAATCTAAAGCTGTCACAGAAGAAGTGTCACTTTTTTCACAGGTCTGTGACATTTCTTGGCCATGTAGTGGATAGCAGTGGCGTATCAGTCAACCAGGAGAAAGTTAAGGTCATCTCAGCTTTCAGGAAGGAGTACCTCATGGACTCTGATGGGCTCACGCCATCTCAGAAGAAGGTCAAATCTTCCCTTGGGATGGTGCTATATTATCAGCATTTCATTCCTGGCTGTTCTTCGATTGCAAAGCCGATTTATGCACTGACTGCTGGGCAGAAGAGGAAGGTTAAGGGCTCCCCTAGATGGCGGAGAGCGGGTACCTTCTGGGAACTGTCTCCTCAGGACTGGACCCCTCCCTGTGAGGAAGCATTTGAGGGTCTCAAAAGTGTCCTCCTCAACAGTGTGGTGCTGGCACACCCAGACTTTGACAGGCCTTTCATCCTTTTCACCGATGCTTCCCTGGATGGTCTGGATGCTGTCCTGTCCCAGGTGCCTGCTGGCGAGGAGAGAGCAAGGCCAATTGCTTTTGCCAGCAAATCTCTCTCCCAAAGCCAAGTAAATTATCCTGTTCACAGGGTAGAGTTCTTAGCCCTTAAGTCGGCTGTCTGTGACAAATTCAGCCACTGGCTCAAGGGTCACTGATAATAACCCTCTGACATACATCCTGACAAAACCTAAACTTGATGCTTGTGAGCAGTGTTGGGTCTCCAAACTGGCCCCTTACTGCTTTGAGATCAAACACATTCCCGGACATCTGAATGTGGTGGCGGATGCTCTCAGCAGCTGCTGTGCGTCCCTTACTCTGAGCTGCTGGAACTGGCTCACGATGTCAGTGATGAACAAGTGCAGGACACTTTTCGCTTCACTTGCCAGCCACAGTCAATAGGGGGCCATCTACCTCTGCTGCAGTTGATGGCTCACTGTCTGAGGATAATGTCTCCTCCTCCTTTGGTCTCTCACTGATCTTCAGGCACACTAACAGAAGGATCCGTAAACTCGAGAGTTGCTCACTATGGGCTACTATGGGCACTATGGCCGAAGGGCTACTCTGCTGCTGCTGCAGACGGTTGGGCTGTCTGCATTTCTCCGCCCTGGAGAGAAGGGGATCGTCTCCTGGGTCAGGGGACAGGTTCCCCTTTGGGGAGACATTACCTGGAAGGGAGAGTATAGTGGGTGTATTGGGAGTGTGAGTGAGTGTATGACATCCATTTTTGTGTGTGTTTATGTTGAGCGAGTGGAGATGGATGAACGTATGTGAACATGTGAGTGGAAATGGGTGATTGAGTTTGTGGGTGGCTGTTTATTTGTTAGATTGGGTTCTGGGCTGCCCCCTCTCCTGGATCATCTTGGGCCACCCATTAAAATGTGGGCTTATTTTCCCCCGTCACACTCCCCTCCGGTGGCTGGTGCCTCTGCCTGGCGGTGCACGGGTGGCTCTTCGTATCTGTGGGCTCGTCGCCGTGGCCCCTGGGGACTCCTGCATCGTGGCTGCCAGGGGTCGCCTGGGGCTAGCCCCTGCTGCCCTCTTGGGGGGGAAGGGGGGAGGGGGTCTGGTTGTCCCTGTGGGGATTTCCCGGGGGTCTGTGCTTGGGGGGGCCACTGAGTGTGTGTGCCTCCAATCTTCCTCATGGCGTCCACGTGTCCTGGGGGATGGATCTGTGGGCCCCCCACACTTACTATCAAACATTATTAGGGAGAAACCTTATAGACACAAGCCCACAGATGTCTAGATTCAGGTGTTTGTCAGATACACTCAGTTGGGTTGCGATTGCCACTGAATAATCTCTTGTATTCTCTTCCATTACCTTGTATTGGGTACTTTCCATTGAAGTTATAACTGTTATTATATACTGCATATGCTGTCTGTTGCGGATTTTGTTTTCTTTTCTTTTCTTTTTCTGCAGGTCTCGAGGCACACTTCAAGGGTGTTGACTTGTTTTATCTCCATTTTTTCCTTTTCCTTTTCTCTCTTTTTCTCGTCTTTGTGTCCATTATACTTCAAAGAAACCCAAAGCAACTGTTAATAAAGTTTCATATTTATAACAAGGGGAACATCATGGCAAAAGCTGTAATGCTCCACTTGTGAAAGCAAATTGTTGGGCCTTACCTTGACATTCAGACGACACAGAGCTGGACAGGACACGCTTATTAAAAAAAAAAAAAGATTTAGCCAAATAAGTATTTTACAAATTATTTAGATAATTTAATTTCAGACTGGTAAAATATATTTTTAGAACCTACTAATAACAAGTACAACAAACAGCACAATACCTCACACAACTATATAATTGTGATGAGTGGTGGCTCAAGACTTTTGCACAATTCTGATATTCTCTATTAAACTGTGGTACACCAGTTTGAATACTTTTTAAAGAGCATGTCAACCAATGAAATAATACTAAATTAATATATTAATAAAACTTCGGATCAGAACAAATACAAACAGTGAGGTTTTATTCTGTGTAATTCACCTGCTTCAGACTGTCCAGTAAATTTAACTAACCTGCTGTACATGTTCACAAAGCTCATGAAAACTAACAATGAACACATGAACGTCACATTCAGGACTCAGTTACAGCTTACATGGATGGAGGGAACAATGGTGGCTCGATTAACTCATCACTTCTCAGTGACATGAGTTAATCAAGCATCGAGGGCAATGGTTCCGAAAAGTTAAGGTCGATCTTGTAATAGAAAGGGGAGGCAACCAGGAACTCAGTCTGACAGACATAGAGTGAGAAACACATTTAAAGCTTTTCTCTCCTCTTTCTCCACAGATGGCTGCTCCTCCCTGATCTTGATTCACACAGAGCTGCAGAGCACACTTCCTGTAGTGAGGTTAAAGAATGTTTAGTATCTGTATATTAAAAATATTTGTTATAAATTGTTCCATTTTCCACTCCTCAGACAGAAATATAGTGACTGAGGGACTGACCACAACAAAGACCGAGGACCCATCTGGGAACCCGCTGTATTTTATTTATTTTTAATGGTGGCTGGCACCGCATGTAAAACACTGACATTAACACAAGACTTCAGTCACTGTAATAACTGCTCCGTCTGGGTGGAGTCAACATGACTTCCTGTTGGAGCAGAGCCAACAGTTTGTGACGCAGTAGTTTTAATGGGACCTCTGCATGTTAAATCTGTATCTATGCTACATCTGTAATAAATAATGACTTTATAAAGTGTGGCATAACCCCTGTACGCGCTCTACCCACACACACACCGGAGCTCCGAGTCTCTCGGCTCGGGCCGCATTCAGTGTGTCAGTGAGTTACAGAGCTGCGGCTCCTCTCCGCCTCCTTCTGATGGAGGCAGGAAAAGCAGCCTTCAGACATCAGTAACAACGACCCAGAGCTCTGTTGCTGCTGCTGATAATCACTCACACTTACACTAATATGGTGCACACACTAGGCCGGTCCAGTTGTGAGTCCGTTACCATGAACTATGGAGTGGCAGATTTGTGTTAAACAGGAAAACATTACAGACTGATTTATAACCTTTAGATGGAGCTCCACGCTGAGACGATCACATTTAGTCATGAGAAACACGAAGGACGTAGAAGTGAAAGTAAACTGGGTGGAAGGCAGGGGCGTGGTGGCCATCGGCAGGCTCGGGACGTTTCCCGAACGGCCGGTTGTTTCCCAGCCGAACCGGCCGTGATCACAATTTTTATTTATTTTTTCACCCACAGCAGCGCTCGCGTTGCAGCTCCAGCGGCCACAGGTGCAGACAGTGAAGGTTAGTGCTGACAGCAGGAACAAACCCGGAAAAACAACTGGACCTCGGTTGGGCTCAGAGTTGCCAACTTAGCGAGGTTTTTTTTCCAGAAAGCGTCTAGACAGTGAAATCCTCCGCTGTCGCCGTGTGTTCTGTAAAGCTTTCTTCCTGCGTCCCTTCGTACACTTTGGCATCGCCCAAACCTCACTTCACCTCCACCCTCCAACCCCCGGACCTCACTTAATCACCGAGTCTTGCCACCCGCTCCCTGCGCTCCCATCCTCGGACTTCACTTCGGCCTTTATCAACCTTTGACAGCCGACAGCGAGTTTTCTTACACAAGCTGGCAACAATGGTCCAGATAAAGGAGGAGGGTTGAACATAGCTAGCAGTCTCACCCCACATAAGTGTTTTCGTTAAATTTGATATTCTAACATTAAGCAATACGGGACAAAATTCATCTCTGTAATGAGGGTCTAGGCAAAGCATTAAAGTTATTAAAGTTCATTTGTAATTCTAAACATATTTATGGTGTTTTTTCTTCACTTTTTACCTCTCCAAAGAGGTTTTTACTCCCTCCCTCAGCCTCGACTGCAACTACAGCCATATGAACAATTATGCAAATTAGGCGATGACGTCACAACGACTTCTATTTTCAGCAGCTAAAATTTCCTGTATTTTTAAATAGAAAACTTGACAGGTATGGAGACACCAGATTGGGGGGATATATATATATATATATATGGGGTGGGACTTCATTAAAAAATTAATCTAATTAATTAGCTTTGTAATTAATTAATCAAAATTAATCACATTTTAATCACATTTAAATATTTAACATGATAAATATAATTTAAGTTTGGTTGATGAATGAATCAATCTACATAAGCTTAAACTTCAAAATGTTGTTTATTTTCCCACCAGTCTGCTACACAGACCAACGAAGGGT
>JASGAU010405750.1:0-10967 GCA_030220045.1 Australoheros facetus
TAAATTGGTTTGATGTTCCGAAACACATAAGTGTGACAAACATGCAAAAAAACAGGAAATGAGGAAGGGGGCAAACACTTTTTCACACCACTGTATGTGATGGTACCAGCACATATCTAGTATCACTGATAAACCTCAGTGGGAGAAAACACGATATATACTGTTATTTATTCAGTATGAAAAAGCAGCTGGAAATATTTTTTTTTTCAAATTTTTATTCTTTATGTTGCGCTAAGCTAAGCTTAAGTCAACATAAAGAATATAGGTGGGTTGTAGCATCATTGTTTAAGTGGTAATAGACATACTATTACTTTAATTTTAATGTCAGCAGAGAGCAAGAACTGGGTTTTCTGTCCTTTTTCTGCCTTCTCTGTTTGAAACTATACGAAGCTGCTGCTTAAAAAAACATTTCTTTCACCCATCCAGTGTGAAAAACAGTAGCCACAGGGTGTTCTTGCCAGTAAAATCCTTAACTCAGCATGTCTTTGATAGCTTCTACTTATTACTCGGTTCTCTCTGTTCTCCAAAGCCATATCACACCGTACGTTTTCGCAGGTTATGACGGCACTGTCCTACGACCGCCTGACGGAGCCGCGGGCGGTGCAGAGTGCGCAGAGTTCTGACAGCGGAAGATAGAGCTGCAGTCTGTCTGAAGAGCGGGAGAGGCTAAAGATGGACAGAGGGAATGCCCTTCACCTCTGAGAGAATCAATACAGGTTTACCGCAGAGGGAAGTGTATGAATGTGGAATAAAAATGTTCAAAACACATGCTGGACCTCAGAAGCTGCTGCAGAGGTGATCACACTCTTTCACAGAGAAAAATGCTGTGCGTCTCTGAGCTCTGTTATCAGATTCAATTAAAAGCGACCTTAGGTGCATATTTACTATCAGACTGTTAATTATATTTTACACAAGGGGGCACCATTGCTCTCATATTGAATATTCAGAGGCGTAATTTAAGATGAAAGGCATTATTTTTAAACCAAACTATTTTTATTCCCAAGTGTTCGTTGAAAAAAAATGAGAGAGCAGGTTTTTCCATGCGACCTCTGTAGCAAAATTTTGCTTCTTGTCTTTCTTCTTTCTTCCCCTTAAAAAAAAAAGAGAGTGAACAGATGACACAATGAGTGCAGAAGTAGAGTTGTCAACATCTGAGCAGCTTCATGTCAGTGTAGCTGATAGAAGAAGAGGGTCAGACAGGGTGAAGATTCTCAGATTTTCTAGTGTTTTTCTTGTTTCTAATGCTGGAATAAACCAGCCAATTGAATGTAACGAACAAAATGGAAAGCTTTGAATGAAAGTAAACCAGTTTGTTTTGATCTGAATCTGGTCTTCTATACTGGCTTGTATAATCGAGGAGCTCTGAATTAAAACCAAATTTAAAAAGCACTTACTTAATTAGTCATCTCTATCTTCTTATTATGGGGGGATTTAAAGTTTAATTGCCTGTGTTCATAATTCAAAACATGACTAGGTGTGAGTAGTGTACAGTCAGCTGTTCTTGCCTATAGCCTCCTCTAGGATGTGCTGCATGCTATCTGCAGTACGAGATGAGAATGCAACATCAAGGCATTGTAGATTCCCTTTGCAGCAATGAACACGGGTTTGGCCAATCTCTCTGTTTTTGCATAATTGCAGATAAGGCTCAGTAACCTTTCCAGTTTTCTTCACTCAGCATGTGATGTTTGGTTTTTCTAGAGGCTTTCAGCCTGAAATAGAAATTCTAATCTCTGGGACTCAAGGACATAATATATATAAGTACTTTCATGCCCTGATCAGCGCATTCAGGTACTTGACATTTAAAGGAGATAACAGGGAGCACAGAATCAGGTCAATCCTGAATTTACTCTCTTTGAAGCAAGATTCCTGCTGTCCTGGGCTGCAAAAGAAATTCCCAACATAAATAAAGGACATTTAAACCTTCAGTATCATTAAATATTTGGAGTTAAATAAGCATAAATGAGTTAAATGCACTCTTGCTCATTTTCAGTGGACTGAGCTGGCTTTAATGCTAGTCATAGCTAAGTGCTGGTCTTCATAACCTTTGCAACAGGTAAACATTTCCATGGTTTCATCACCAAATCGCCGGCGACGTGTTCTGTCCTGTTTCTGGGACAACAAGCAGGAGAAAATAAACATTTAAGCGGGTTTTCTGCAGCATTTGTGCCTTTGTGTGATGGCATCAGAGCCGAGCTGACCAATAACAAGCGGCGCAGACGTGCGTCCACTCAAACCAAGGGGCATGTGAATCATGAACAGCAGTCAGCAGTCCTGCTTTTAAGACCGTCTGGAGCGGCGCCGTCAACTTCCACCTCACACAACCCCTCCACAAAAGACGTAAATAGAAAAGTCTGAGCTTGTTGGGCTTTTGTGTTAAATATACCAAAGGTGGGCACAGACGCACAAGTTCTGAAAAATTTCAAGCTTACACAGAACAACTGTTTGATGCGGGAGCAAACAATTATTTTGTGAACTATGGATGAGAGTTTGTTGCTATGGAGATGGGATTTTTTGTGAGGGGGGGGGGNNNNAATGTTGTGTAATTGGAGAGTGGAAAGCCTGGATATTCTAGTTGTGGAACAGATGAAGGTGCCGTAGAGCTTTAGTGGAGGCATCTGCATGTCGTAGTACCACACAACTATAAATGAGTCAGTCGGCTTTCTACGTGCAAACTGTTTTCATGCCATATCGAGGAACAATCAGTCTGCTGTACGCGGTTATTTTAGCTGTGGTGTAAAAATATCTATCTGGATACAGCCATTACTCCATGTTTAGAGCTCTTTTATATTATTGCTGCTCTACAGCAAACTGAACTGTAAACAGTGAAGTAACCACAGTTTAATCTGTTACACTGAGTCCTAACCAAGCCTTGGTGTCATGACTAAAAAGAGGGTCTGAGGTCAGTATGTTGCATTCTTACACTTTCTAATATATATGTATATATGACACGTATAGTATTATACTTGGTAATATTGATGTACTATGATGAAAAATAATGTTATGCTCTTTGTTTTTATTTACTAACACACAGTTTCCCTGGCTTAGAATCAGACTTTGGTCACTACGTATTGCAAATGCAAAAGATTACGTTATCTAATGGAAATATTTCTGACTATTTTTATGTTTTTATTATATACATGCACTGCAGCCTTAAACATTTCTAGACATTTCCTGACAGAGCTGCATATCAGAGTGCTAAACCACACAGAATATTTCTAATAATGAGAATTTAAGCAAACTATCTTCTTCTGTGTGTTACAAGCGAGAAAGAGCAACTTGGTTCAATGTCCAAGCGTGATCCTCCAAACATTATCTTGAGTTTATGTGCAAAGAAAACTACATGAAATAAAAACAGTCAAACTGTCACCCTGAGCACATCCCAGCTCATCTGATCTTAGAAGCTAGGCAGGATTGGGCCTGGTTAGTATTTGGATGGGATGCTGGCTGGGAGTACCAGGTGCTGCATTTGGCTGCAGTGAAAACTGCAGCTCCTCAGAGGCGAGCCTCCGAAACAAGATGGTATAAAAGATCAATGTAACCGTGACACCACCCTTGGGATTTAAAGCCTGAGGGGGAGGAGCAGGGCAGACTGTGAAAGCACACACTGATTGGCTAAAGACTTGAGATTGACAGCTTATTAGCCAATGAGTGTGCGGTTTCATACCTCAGCTAAGGCTCCATTTCAAAACATAGTAGTCCAAGATTTACAAAACAGACTTAAGTTTTTATTCAACATGCACCATAATGAGTGACTGAGACCATGAACTCAGCAGGAAAGTGTTTACAGAGGTCAAGACAGGAAGCTGTTTTCCCAGAGATTTCTATAGGACCGGAAGTCTTTTTGCAAACACAGCTGTCGCCATCTGGTGGC
The DNA here is from genome assembly GCA_030220045.1 of Australoheros facetus. Lineage (NCBI taxonomy): Eukaryota > Metazoa > Chordata > Actinopteri > Cichliformes > Cichlidae > Australoheros > Australoheros facetus. The sequence goes on from JASGAU010405750.1 coordinate 3,872, forward strand.
CTTCAGATAGAACGCGGGTTTAAGCCACTTAACGTCCATCTTTTATACAGTCTATGCTCCAAAACGGTTTCAAATGTTAAAACTTCACAGCAGAAATAAACATGTTTAGTTTTGGTTTCTGTGGCTTTCTCACAGCTGTTTGATGCTGAATTTATTTTTGTTATTTTAGTTGTTTAAACTGCATTAATGATAAAGTGGAAGTCTGGGGTTTAAGGATGTCTATCTTTAATACACAATTTATGGATTTCATATCTAAAAGTGCCTGCTTAGGGCAGTACAGTACTGTGAAACCATAGAATGAAGACAAAATATGTAAAAAAGGTATTACATTAACTGACTCCTCTATCGCCTTTCTAATGCACATTATTTCATATGCAAAATGTAAATTTTGTGGGCTTTTTATACTTGAATTTATTTGGTTTGGGGTGCTTTTTTTAAATTAACACATTAGTCAAAATAAGATGACATTTTTCCCCCTCCCCACAGAAAATTAAATGCAGCAGAGATTTGATCAAATACATCCACTCCACTTTTATCAAGAGGAAATGTACAAACAGCTGTTTTTAGCACCGACCAGCTTTGAAGCCAAATTGACACTGTCATCTGACAAAGATGAAGGTACTTGGTCCCAAAGCGAAAAACCGCATTTGACTGGAGATAATATGTAACAATTATGTTAGCAGCAACAGGGAGGCAAAGAGAGGCTCTCCTCTTCCTCATAGTATTACAGCTCTACTGAAGATGGTCATTAATAGGTCGCAGATGATAAATGAGTTATTAGCTACGAAGGGGAGTGAAGGGATGGATGGGAATGGGGGGATCAGGCCAGATATAATCATTCCACGCCNCCTTTCCCGGTTGCCATCCATATTTTGTGCAGTAAGATTTGTCCTTGCAAATCATTTATTAAGAGGTTTAATTTTACAGGAATGTATATATCCAGGATGTAATTCTGTTTCCTTGGAGGAGACTATCCATCAAAAAATCTTTTAAATAGATGTCAGTGGTTGGTCTCCTGCCAGCTTCGTCAAAGATTTACAGTTTTGAACACACATTATTGTTACTGACTTAAGAATCTAACTTCTGGATGTCATTGCCAGGGTGTGGCTCCTGTCCAATAATATGTGTGTGTGTGTAGAGAAGGGATTGTTTCACACACACACACACACACACACACACACACACACACACACACACACACACGCAGGACTACAGGAGGGACATTTCTGGACCAATTATGCAAAAGTTTTCTTTATCTAATTCTCGGCATTGTGAGTGTGTGTGCAGGCATAATTAGATGAGAGCTCGAATCTACACCTTATAGCAATATCGAGATGGGCAACTAATGAGCTGACAGGGGAGTGGGAGAAGAGAAGAGAGGAGAGGGGACAGTGTGTGCTGCTTGTGGCTCAGTATCGATGAATACAAATCACAATTCCTCATGTCTCTTTTCTCATAAGCAGCTTTAGACTCAAAAACAGGACTAGCTGGCGGGAAGGCAAATGATTTGATTTATTAGAGGCTACAGTCACTCAGGTAGCCCCCCACACCCCGCCGCCCACACCCTTCCTCCGTCGCTGTGTTTTTTTGTATTCTGTGCAGCTGGCATTGCCTCAGATACATTGAATCAATTGCCTCCACCCACACCAAGCATCCACCCCCAAACTCATATGTGAGCGTCAGTGAAATGAATGCCTTTGGGACATACGCGAGCTCTGACTTTAAGGCAGCCATGCTCATTGATTGGAGCCCATTGTAATAGGAATGGAAATATATTCAGATAATTATCAAGCTCATTTAGGTATGTGGCTTGTTTATGAACTCTGTGTTGCTTTGTGAGGAGACAGTTTTTTCCCCCCTCCTTTCTTCTGAGCAGCAGCAGCATCAGAGAGCCTCAGAGCTGACAGTAAATTTGCTCATCAACCAGTTTCGTTCCAGTTCGAGGTAAAAATTATCCAATATTTCACGGTCTAGCCCTTTGAAGGTGGCGTTACTCAGCAGTGTGCTGTGGAGCCAAAATGTAATGGTGTCCAAACCAGAGATGCAAGCATGAAGAAATGACGAGAAATGATGGACCCTGCATGGAGACCGGCAAATCAAGTAAACAAGCCATCCTCGTGTTATTCTGCTTTCTTTATCCTCATGTGGCCGTGCGGAGCCCAGTTATACTTCGGCGCTGAGGTCAAGGTTTATGTGTGTGCAGACCTGTGGGAGTTCATTGATCTCATCAACAGCATTTGTGGAAAATATTATAAAATGATGAGAACTTCATAGGAGGTCAGCAGAGGATCAATATTAAATCCTATCTCATTTATAATCCTGCTGAGAAGAGAAGCTCCACGGGGCTTAGCTGCTTAAAGAAGACAGCATTGACAATTTACTTTAATGTTCATATGAATAAATGTAATGACACAAACGCTTTGAGATGAGATGCTTTTATTGTCTGTTTGCAGCCACTTTAATACTGTTGCAGTGTCAACACATGCTCTATAAATACACTGATGACGGTGGACAGCCTTGACCAGAAAGCACACACACACACACACACGATCAAGAAAAATATTGACAAAAGAAGCAATATGAAATTAAAATCAATTCATCAAATGTTTGTTACATCTCCTGGCAGATTGATGCTGTGTCCTCAGCTATTTTTAAGGAGATTTGTCTCTTATCTGCTATCTCCACCCTCTCACACACAGCATCTTAAGATCAGGGATTAAACTTCTGATTATACATATCACTTAGAGGATTAACCCTTATCTCCCCAAGTTAGGAATCTGCCCGCTGATGGATGTAAAACTTGATGAGGGCCGCTTCATGGCAGCGATTTTGAGACAAATTTAAACAGGCAGCTGCAGAAAAACTGCAAAACTTTTTTTCTCCCCGCCCCCTCCTCAAAATTTTAGGAATTTGATTTTTTATCTTCCTGAGCCAATTAAGCTGTGAGATTTGTTTGAAGTTGATGATTGAAAGGAGAACCCGACAGTTTCGGGCCCAAACAGTGAAGGGAGACCACAGGGTTCCAGGTTCCCAGAGCCTGCATGTGTAATCCAGTCTAACATGCATGCAAATCTCATCTGTGCCCGCACACAATGGTCTGTCTGTGTGGAGGAGGGAGGAAGGGAAGGGGAAGCACAGGAGAGAGAAGGAGAGGGAGAGGAAAAACTGGAAGTGTGTCCTCTGTGCCAGAGCATATGCCACGATAGGTCTTAGGAGACGGCGCGCAGACAAACTGAGGTTCACAGACTAGTCGGAGTCTTTGATCGAGGTTGATATTTAAACATCTGCATAATTAATCCAATATCTGCAGAGCTCTCTGAGGAGAAAAAACACAGCATCGCCCGTGGAAAAGAGAACATTGTAAATTCCTGGCACTGCTCTGAGTACAGTTCTTCTTCTTTCAGTGTAAGAACACAAGTTGGCAACCCATATCTCAGGGGAAATTAAAAATCTTTGTCTCATCCAGCCAATTAAATGAAATACACTTTTTGTACGTGGCTTGAGCTGGCCCCCGAAATCTATTTTAGACCCTGTTGTGGTTACCGCTGCTACTATGCAGCTCACCGCAGATGAGATTGGAAATCAGGGCTATGGGGTGAGAGGTATGAGGATTTTTTTTCCCAGTGGCAGAGACACGGAGAACTTACTTTCCATCTGTCTCGATCATATAGATTTATAGGATTAGGCCAAATGCTGTTTTAGTCCTCAGCAGAGGCTCAACTCTTTCATGTGAAACATTGGATTAGATAGTCAGGGAGCCCTTTGTGTGTGTGTGTGTGTGTGTGTGTGTGTGTGTGTGTGTGTGTGTGTGTGTGTGTGTCGTCTCCAAGCTTCCAATGGCTCCTTTCTCTGGCATCTTATTGTTGTGTTCAGTGCTGCTTCTGTATGCGTGGCACGCCTTGAAACTTTATTACATTTCGATAACTTTATACATGTGTGCGGGTCTTTATTCTCCCAAGCTGGCACCTCTGCTCTATTGAGACCTCAGCGGACAGACCATAGCCCAGCAGGGGGCCTTCACTCCAATTTGCTATCGTTTGTCACCATTTGTTCATCCTGACAAACAAAACGTTGGTCCTCGGTCCCCTCCCTTTTGGCCGCAGCACCCATGGGATCAGCTGCTCCCCTCTTCTCATGACTCCATTGTAGCGGCATCCCTTTGTATAACTCCGCTCTGCACGCTAGCTGGGGCGGACACGCGCTTAAAATAGTTTCCTCGTCTAATTACCTCATTTCATCTGACATTAATATTGTAGCATGTTGCTGCTGCATTATTGATGGTGTGTTTGTCTTGGTGTATGAGATGTTAATTAAAAGATAAACTGGAGCCGTGCCTGTATGACAGTTTCTTTATCCGAGAGGCAGGAGAATTTCACCCCGTCTATTTTTTGATCCATTCAGGCTCTGCCTCGCAGCCTTAGCTTCATTGTATACTTAAATGTCTACATTACAGGCCATTAGACTCCGAGGTAGCCGTGTAATGCACTTTGAGGCCAGTTTAATGATAAATTCTTGCTGGAAACGTGAATGCAGTCGCGATGCTTGAGGCAGATACGGGCTTCAGCCTATCAGGCTCGGCGACTTGCTCAGACAGTGATATGAGACTGATTTCCAGACTCATATCACTTTCTAGCATCTCAACCGAGGTGAAGCAGACTAACTAAAACATGTTAAATTGCTCCCCGGCTCCATAAAAACACAGGAAGGTCAGGCAGTTAAAAAGCTTTCTGCGGCTTCCTGGGAGAGTTAAGCCTCTCTTTGGATTGCTGGCAAATGGACAAGCAATAAACTTTAGGTGACTTCACGGTGTTAACAGCAAGGACCGACTCCAGTCAGGGATTTGGTTTCACGTTCCCCTCCCTCCTCCTCTTCCTCCTCCTTTCTTCTCTCTGATGTTTTGTGCCACCAGGTTTTAGCTGCGAGCTGCGAGATGAACCGACAGATGACCGTACCATTAGGCTGGAGTGGCTGGCTGGTTCTTCAGGCCACAGTGACAAATAAGTTGGCAGAGATTTAGACAAGAGGCTCCTTGGCACAGAAGCCCAGGCCTCTTCCTTTTTGGCCCCAATGAGGGACGAAGAACAGATGTCGGCTTTAAAAAGCCACCGAGTTTCTCTTGAGCTGGAAATTTTGTCTTGTTTGAAGTGAGCCCCGGAGCACGTCTCATTTTCAGCCCTCGTACCCAAATCACACGCATACCTTTATTCACATCTCGAAGACCCTCATTACGTGAAATGAAGAGTGTCAGATATGGAAGAAGCTATTAAAGAAGAGCTGCGAGCCCAGTGGTCTGTTGTAATTGGAGACACTCGCGCTGAGATGAGCTTTATATTACCAACGGCAGAGTAAACACTGACCTTGCTGTTTTCATGTTTGTGGCCCTGAGGGCGTTTTATTTATTTATTTATTTATTTTTTTTTAAATCTCTGCTTGTGATTCATAGAGAAGGAATGGCGAGGCAGAGCAGAGTGCAGATATGTTGGCTTCTGCCCACAAAACTGATCAGTAAAACGAAGTATGTGCAGCAGCTCAACTAGCTTAGAGATTAATAAAAATATTTTCTAATTGTCATTAAATCCCCTCCAAAATCAGAAAACCAGCAGAGGATTGCGCCTCCTTACAAGCACCGTCTGTGTAGCTGTAACCTGATATTACTTATTCCTCTGTGTCATAACTTAATTGTTGTTCAAAAACTATTAAAATACACCAGTGAGCCACGCTGTTGCACTGGGACGCGTTTTCCTTCATTATAACCACCACGAACCCTTTGTTTATTTTAAGTCAGTCCCACATAGGCTGCTGTAAATACTCACTGGGGCACTAAATGTAAAGGAAGGAATCCCTGAATGTGTGTGTGTGTGTGTGTGTGTGAGAGAGAGAGAGATCTGATCTACTTCATCCTTGGCAGGTATATTGCTCGAGGCCACAGTAAGTGCAGTGTGAAGTTTGAAGTCATTTGGGTGAGTGGTTCTCAAATAAGCTGTTTTTGTTTTCTCTGGTTTTACTGCTCTTGGCCCTGTGCTGAGGGAAAGTTCAGCATACCCAGGATATCTTTACATTATCTGGCTTCACTTACTCCAACATCAGCAATCAAGCGAAGCAGTCACACAAAGGTGGTTATCAACTCAGTAAGGTAACCTGGGGTTTATCAGTCTAGCTGCAACACTTTCACATGAAAAGGATGACATTGGCAGCATCTGACCAATCGCAAACATGAACCAGTGTGCTGGCAGCGGCCGGTTTTACACAGGAAGATAAAAGTGTAATGTGAGAAAAATAAGAAGAGGTGAAACACATAATACGGACAGAGCAGCACAGCTGCTGCAGACAAATCAGCGGTGTAACAGGGAAAGCACTGTAAAGTAGCTTAGTATTAAAAGTGCTGCACGGATGTGTGTGCACTTTGCTGGACAAGACCTACGACATTAATAAAGTTCAGCCTGTTTGGAGCCAGGAGGCAAAGTCGGCAAAAATGCTGACTGTGTAAATTTACCAAGTGTCAGTGCTTTGTTATTTCAACATGGGAGAATCTGAAAGATTACAAATGTTACTCCATTAAATTAATATTTAGATGTATGTAAGACTATTGAAACGCTGGCAGTGTTTGAGGATCTAAAGACTAAATATAAAAACAGAATAAAGCTAAGACTATTAATGTAAGGTTCACTAATTGGTACCTCATTTCAGGATCATACAAAGTCTTGAGCCACCCCTCATTTCTTTATATATTGGTAAGAAAATGGGAAATAGGTGTTGAAGCATGGAAATATGGAATAATGGAAATATAGCATATAAGAGTCCGTACGTTTCTAATGAGCTTGAAGTCAGTATTTGGTGTGACCACCTTTATTCTTCAGCACAGTCTGAATTCTCTGAGGCAGCTTTCTTGTCATTTCTTTCAGCAGTCTTCAGGAATAGTTCTCCGGGCTTCTTGAAGGACATTCAAAGCTCTTCTTTGGATCTTGCTGCCTTTTGTTCCATTCTCTGTCAGGATGATCTCACTCTGCTTCAATAATGTTGAGGTCTGGGCTCTGGGGAGGCCAATCCATGACTGATAGAGTTCCCTTGTGTGTCTTTGTATCCATGTGCTTTTACT
>JASGAU010405751.1:3016-14161 GCA_030220045.1 Australoheros facetus
GAGTATGACTACGACAACAACCACTGTACAGTTAAATATGAACTTTCCGAGGTGTATCTAACGCTACGGCGCAAATGCGAACACATCTGCAAGGAAATCAGATGCCAGAAAATGGGTTAAAAAATCTGTTTGAGCGCAGTGTTTTTACACTGAACAATTCCTCGCCTGCAGCACCCAGAAGTGAACAGCAGGCGACCCGGAAGATTTGAAGCCCGACTGAGAACGAGCAGAAAGAAGAGTCTAATCCTTTTTTAAAAATATTTCCTCCCTCGCTGGTTCAGGTATGTTGGCCGCTCGATGCAATTTCTCTGCCTCTTTTTTTGCTTTTTTNCCCCCCCCTCTCTCACACGCAGTTGCTCCGTGTCGCTTCGTCACCGTTGCTATTTAAGTCATGCAAAAGTTAGAATAAAAAAAGAGAGCATTTGCAGCGCATTAATGGCAAATAATCACTCCATTTCGGCTCCGGTGCAACTAAAAGCTTTCACGGCGCGTCAGGGTTATCATCGATGTTTGGATTTATGGCTCAGCAGCTGCAGAGCATTTCAGCAAAGGCATGATGATTGTTGTAGGAAGTGTCAGGGTTTTTTTTTTTTCCTCCTCCTCGAGCCGGGCTATTCAAACCTGCAAATCAAAGTAAACAATCATTCGTACGCTTAATGCAAACATGCCACTTGCAGATGCGTCGCAGCAGCGTTTAATCACATCCGGAGAATTATCTGCTTATAATATTCGGATCTGCAGAATATGGCGTCCAGTGCTTATAAAAATAAGACTGGGCTGCCATTTTTGTTTTCCTTTTGTCTGAAATTTTTTAATAAACTGTCTGAGAATGTGGGAGAGGCGGCGGACAGAGCGAGGCAGCGCAGGATCGTTTCTCTCTGGAGGAAAAAGGCTCGTATTTAAAGCTGCTCAGGTTAAGATTTGCACAGCATTTGGCTCGCTTTTTGTTTTTAACGGAGGAATAAATCAGCCGAGCGGGTACAGAAAGGGGAAAGTTAACGCCAAGTTTTGTTCCAGGGAGAAGTTAGATTTCATTTTAGAGGCAATCTCACAGTCTGGTGTCTGTTAAAGCTGAAATAATGCGGTTTAAAGGTAGTTTTCTGGATGCAAATGACGCCACTATGGCACCACCTCACTCTCACTGACTAACCAACTGTAGGATTGTTAGGATCTAACAACATATGCGGCTATATTTGTGTATTTTCGTAATAACAATTCATGCAGAATTAACAGCATGAGGCATCTTATTGTTTTCTGGACCCTTAATAAAGCTTTTAAAGTTGAAATAAACTGTTATTGAGCCTAATTAATAATCCACTCATTATTTATACTATATAAGCCACTAATAAAAGCTGCATGATTTCTGTTTTTTGAGCTTATATTTACCACCTTTTGCTCTTATTAATTATGCTAATTGCTTACTAAATAATCATGAATTTCACTTGTTTTAATAAGGCAACAAGTATCCAGGTATAAATGTTAATAAACCCATAATAAGGAATTTTAATCTGTCAGGTCTGCAGCTGTAAATATTAATATGTTTAAGTTTTAATAACCTCGTAAATGTCACAAAGTGACAGTCCAGATCTTATTATATTTAAGGACTTATAGCTGCTCTGTAGTTAGTTAAGTACCACATTAACCTATAAGGGTCACTGTGATGTGCAGAATTTTGTGTCCAAGTGCATCATTTCTGCTGAATAAATTTGACAAATAATTTTATAACATTATTAATTAATTTTCATTTTCGCTATTTTCTTCAAACCCATTCATCAATCAAGAGAGACTGCAGGACTTAACGTGTGCACAAGAACTTCTTTCCCAAGCACCTGCATAACTTGGATGTGCGAGTCTTTTTCCTACCAACTGGAAATAATTACAACTCTAACATGGCTTAGTGAAATACTATTTTAAAAAATGAAACTATTGTGGCTAAAATTGGCACAGTCAGCCCTTAAGTAAAGCACTGCAATCCTGACTGTACAGGATGTAAAAATTAACCTGCTGACTGACTGCAGACGATGGAGTATCTTGATGCTATAGTGCACATTTTCAGTGTGTATGTAGTATGAAGTATGTCACTTCAGAAAGTGACACAAAGATGTCCAGTGCCAGACAGACACCCAAGTTGAGGCTGCTGCCTTAAGACAGAAAGGGTCCAGGAAGTGAAACGTATCCCCACTGGCATCATTAGAGAAATATTTTGCGGGGTGCACTGTAGGCTCGTACCCCTGAACATATCAGCTTTGTTTCTCTTGGCTCGCAGATGTGGACTGTGTTCTGCCTCTGCTAAGCCAAACAGACTTAGGAATGGGGATGCGTGCCAAAGCATGCAATGCGAAATGTTTTAAAAAGAACTTCATACAGGGTTGAAAAGAGAAGTTATGGAAAGAAAGGCCTTCAGGTCACAACTTGAGCAGTTAGTAACTTTCTCTGCCTCAAAAATAGGAGTGATTTCTCTCCACCTGGTCAAACAAGCTACTCAATAAAGCAGTGTGCTTATTTTCAAGCCTTTGCAAATCAGGTTTATGCCCACACTGTGCCATCATAAGTGTAGAATGTGGTGTCCATGCAGCAATAAAAGTATTCTGTGTTTATAGTTGGATTACTGACCGTTCTGGTTTAGGCAGTGGCTGTCTTTTGGGTCTTGCTGTACTCTGTGTTGAGAATGTGCAAACTTTGCTCTGTTGCCCATCAGACCCTTAACCAGCCGGGGCCCCATGTGTCAAGGAGGAGATGGAGAGAGAGAGAGATTGTGATCTGAGCCACTTTGCTTCTAACATTTCTGTTTTCTCTGATAACTGTTCCTCTAGCTAGCTGTTGTAATCGTGTGCGAGCCTCTCTCTTGGGCAGCATGCCCATCATGCACACTTGTGCTTGGAGATCTTAACGAAAACTATGACATCACTCACAAAAAACATGTCTAACTCACCGACTGCTACTGGAAAGCATCCTCCCTGCTATCGGTGATGAAGAGAAAGCATGAGAAAACAACATTTTCTCACACACTTTTCAGGAAGCAGGAGGACTAATACAGGATTTCTTTGAAAATGCTATCACAAGACTGAAAAAGGAGTATCTCAAATTATCTCATCTAACAGTCAGCTGCAGCTTGGGTGGAGAGCTGCTGACAAATGTTTTAAACTGCTGTTTGCTACACTAACAACAGGCCCACACATAAATATATAGGACAAGGTGAATCTGAGGAGCCCTAAACTGATTATCTAAAACAAAAAAAAACAAAAAGAAAGCACTCACCTGTGGAACCAGGGATAAGGTATCAAGTAGACCTGAAAATCCTTGTCTTGCAAGTCTGACTACAGATATGTCCTTAGTACTGATCAGCATTTAGAGCAACCTTCACGTTTTTTATAACCTGTGTGTATTTATTTCAGGATGGCTGAACCCCGCTTTAACAACCCCTATTTTTGGCCTCCCCCTCCTACCATGCCTGGCCAGGTGAGTGACCATGGTATTTGCACTTGTTTCTGCACATTTTAACACCAGACCGTAAATCATTGTCATTTTTTAATTCTTAGAACATTTTTGCTTTCATTTAAAAAATTTTTTTAAAGATATAAAAAAATCCAGTACTCTGCAAAAGCCACCCTTCATTTCTTTATATTTTGCTTCCAAGGAGCAGACTTTCTAAGAATCAAGTGGTCTTGATCAATAGTTCTCCAGGCTTTCTTAAGGTCTTTCAGATTTTTTTTCCCCTTTGGACATTGGCTACTTTTTCAGTCCAGTCCAGTCCAGTTAACAATGATCTATGAATCAATTAAAAATAAAAAATGCACCTAACTCAGGGGATGAGCCAGTGTTGTGTCTACACATGATAGACAACTTAGCAAAGAACCAATTTTATAATGTATCTTTAAGCTACTAGTTGCAAAAACAGATAATTTGGTCCCTTTTCTTTAGATGACTAAGAAAAGTGCCAAAGATAATCAGTTTGACAGGCGTAAAATAGTGTTTTTGTACCAACAAGGTGATTCTCAAAGCGCTATTAAACTATCTCCAAAAATTATCTCCAGTAGATGAACAGTATCTGTAAGTCATGTCCTTAAGAAATAGAAAAAAATCCAATTACTGTTCACTGAAACATAAATGGTTCCAATGGAAGGGTGGCTGCAAAGAAGCCTTTCTTAAGGAGGAGAATTAGGGAGAAAAGGCTGAGGTATGCCAAATTACACAAGAACTAGACTGAAAATCAGTGGCAAAGGTCTTATGGAGTGATGAATTCAAATTTGGAATTTTTGGTTCAATCAGAGGAGAGAAGGTCAGGAGAGCGGTACAACACTTAGTGTCTACAGCCATCTGTAAAACACAACAGAGGCTCTGTCATTGTTTGGGTCTGCATTTCAGCCAGTGGTGTTGGAGACTTTGTCAAAATTGATGGAATTATGAACACAGAAAAGTACTATCAGATTTCGTTCCACCATGCAATACCATCTGGAAAGCATCTGATTGGCAACAGCTCTATTTTTCAGCATGATAATGATCCCAAACACATTGTCAATGCAGTAAAATGAGAAAAACACACAGTAGAACGCCATCAGTCATGGGTTGGCCTCCCCAGAACCTGGACCACAACATTATTGAAGCAGTGGTACCGACTTTACAGAAAAATGGACCAAAAGGCAGCCAACATCCAAAGAAGTTTTAAATGTCTTTCAAGAAACCTGGCAAACTATTCCTGAAGACTATTTAAAGAAATGAAAAGAAAGCTCAACTAAGGAAGTTAATTTTGAAAAGTGAAGGTGATCACAACAAATACTGACAAGCTTGTTACAATTGTAGAAAATATGTTTTCAGTTTATATATTGTATATACATGTATATTTACACACGTTTCAATAAGTCACTTCACCTATCTCCCATTTTCCCAGAAAAATATAAAGAAATGAGGGATAGCTTAAAACATTTGCACCTTATTGCACTTGGACACATTTTGTTTTTCTTACATAGTTAGAATAGTTTTGAATATTTGTTTAATAAATATGGTACTAAAACCAGAAACTATTTAGCTTAGCCTACCATAAAAATCTACAAGCAGGCAAAAATAGCTAACTAATCTGTGTTCAAGGGTTTAAAAAATAAAAAATACACCAGCACATCTAAATCCTTAACTGGAGACATCTAGTTCAGCTAACCTGAAAAAAAGGGACATTTAAAAGCACAAGTTTTGGTTTTAAAGATGGTTAGCACTAGGGCTGCTACGATTCATCGACGTAATCGATGACGTCGACTACAAAAATTTATCGATGTGGAATTTCATCGTCGAAGCGTCGTACTTTTAAACCCATCTGTCTATTTTGTTCCGCTTATCGTGTGATTTTGCAATTGCAAAACACTACAGGAAGATATGGGGGCAGTATTGCCTCCATTGTCTGACAGCAACAACAATACCAACGAAGAAGAACATAACGAACAAAATAACACTGGTGGAACAGAGAGGAGGGTGGAGAAAATTAAAGAAAATGGAGACAGACTGTCAAAGGTGTGGGAGCATTTGACAGAAAACAAAAATAAAGCTGAATGCAGACTGTGCAAAGCAGAGCTTTCCTTCCACGGCAGCATCGCTGCAGTGCTGAGCGTTTAAAACGCCGGCACCCTGGAGCTGTGACGTCGTTAGTGCGTCGTTGATACCTGTTAATGTTTTTACAGTAATGTTTCTGTTAGTTTACCTGTCGGAAACAAGCTCTAATGGATAATGTTTGCTAAGCACCGCCATTTCAGTTATGTTAGCTAACGAGTGAAGGACAATAGAAGCAGCTACGCTGGCTCCTATTTTTTTCTCATTAATATCAGCGTTCATAATGAATAGTAAACCTCTGTATGAACTGAATCGTCTGTACACTTTTCAGCTGTTTTGGATGGAAAAATCTTTTTGATTTAATTTGAAGCCTTATTTGAACTTTTGGACAGAAGCCATTTTTATTTATTTGCACATGATATTTTCATTTAAAAATAAAAATTGCATTTACTTTAATGTGCATTTTTTATTTTATATTTATTGTGATGGTCACATTAATGTTAAAAATAAATTTGATTAGTTTCAAACTCGTATTTTTATGGGTCATTATTTTAATTGTGAGAAGAGAACAAGGTGACGTTAACAGGTGGGCAGGCTTGAACAGGTGAGTTAAGATTGAAATAATCGTCGACTAATCGATAACAAAAATGACAGATTATTCGACTACCAAAATAATCTTTAGTTGCAGCTCTAGTTAGCACTGAACCATTTTATAACTTAGCATTGTAAAACCATAATCTGCTTTATTTACACAGGTTTTTCTTTATTTGTTTATTGTAGTTAAACCGGTGTGACATGCTAGAGAAAGGCTCTTTTCTTCTAATTTAGACAGAGATAGCTTTTATAACAGTTTTCCACTCTTTATGCTATGCTAACAACGTAGACAGAGCTAACAGTCTGTTAGCTCTGTCTATGTTGTTAGCATACAGGGACCAGTCTCTGTACCTGAATACTGACAATAGAATGGCTAAAACGAAAGAGTGTATCTCTGAATGACTCAACGTGAATGAATGTTACAAACCTTCAAAGAGGGAGTCACTTAATATTTGTTTTTTTCAATTATTTTTTTCTGCTATTTTCTGTTGCTTCTACCTATTCAGGCCTCTAGATATTCCTAAAGTGTTATATTTTCTGGTATCTAAAAGTCATTACAGGGCTGGAAACCACAGTCATGTAATATCAAGTATTAGCCATAAGAGGGAACCATTTCCTCATGAAATGACTGAACTGATGGCTGTTCTCTTGTCACAAATGTTGTTTTCTGGCTGTCAGCTGGATAACCTAGTATTGATCAATAAAATCAAGGAGCAGCTGATGGCGGAGAAGATCAGAACGCCTCATCTGCCCCCTGCTTCAGCCCCTTCCCAGCAGCCCCTGCTGGCTACTTCCAGCCAGCCTGAAGGCGGCCAGCACGGGCTATCCAAAGCCCAGCAGATGCCGGTTCTCCACAACCACAGCCCCTCTCAGCCTGATATCGCCCTGCACGCCCGCCCTGCCTCCAGCTCAGTTACAGGTAGTCCAATTATAAGTTCACATCAGCTTCCACAACCTTAAGCAAAACATCAGTGGACTGTTGTAACATGCTTTACATAAAGGGAAGTTTTTTAATTCTATCTGCACTGAGTTTGAGATACTGTCCATCATAGATTTCTGTATAATTAGTAATGAAAAGTCAATTCACATATCTACATGTTGGGAAGTTACATTTATATAAGTTGCATCAACATGGGCACGTGTATGTGTGTATTCCTCATATTTATTGACATTTCTTTATTAATTTTATCATGACATATTCTTTTTGCTGTTTTATCGTCTCATTGGTGAAACAAAATAAATTTTCAAAGTCCTGTCAGTGCTATCTCATTACGGTTGCCTCATTTCATTGTATTTGGACTGTACTTACACAGCCTAATGATGATTACTGTCATTATATTTTGTGTCTGTTTGTACATGTTTTTCAGGTCGTATTCTTGGAGATGTAAACTTGAATCTAGATGACAAGGCAGCTATAAAAGCCAGAGGATTATGGGAAGACTGGCATCTGCGTCAACTCATAGATCATCCTTCCAGGACAAACCATGTCTCAGGTAACCATGCAGATTGTTGCAAGCTTTATTGTTGATTTAGAATTTGTATTGCTCGTCTGCCTTCACACGCATATGAACTTGAGTGACATCCCATCCTTAATCCATAGGGTTTGATTTCAGCCCACCATTTGCACCTATAACAGCTTCAACTCTTCTGGGAAGGTTTTCAGCAAGGTTTAGGAGTGTGTTTATGGGAATTTTTGACTATCCTTCCAGAAGCGCATTTGTGAGGTCAGACACTGCACTGATGTTGGATGAGAAGGCCTGGCTCGCAGTGTCTGCTCTAATTCATCCCAAAGATGTTCTGTTGGGTTGAGGTCAGGACTCTGTGCAGGCCAGTCAAGTTCTTCCACACCAAACTTGCTCATTCATGTCTTTATGGACCTTGCTTTGTGCGCTGGTGTGCAGTCATGTTGGAACAGGCAGGGGCCATCCCCAAACTGTTCCCACAAACTTTGAAGCATGAAATTATCCCAAATGTCTTGGTATGCTGAGCATTAAGAGTTCCTTTCACTGGAGCTAAGGGGCAAGCCTTAACCTGACCCCTGAAAAACAACCCAACAAGTCTGCATGCCTAGGTGCTTGGTTTTATACATCTGTGGCCATGGAAGTGATTGGAACACCTGAATTCAATTATTTGGATGGGTGAGTGAATACTTTTGGCAATATAGTGTATATTCTCTATGTAGAAAGCTAAATGTAAACACTGAGACTGCACAGCTTAATTGGATAAGTTGTGTTTTAAGACTGAAGATGAATTTAAATGTATTGTTCATGCTGTCATCAAAATCACATGATCCCAAGAACTGCAGTTTAAACTGAATGGGAGATTTCATTAATCCAGCATAGAACTAATAAACTGGAATGTAACATCAAGCTTTTTGCATGTAGATTATACAGCTATACATACTGAATTGCAGGCTACAATGCACAGCATTACTGGTTCCAGATACCTGAACTGTTGTACAGCTTAATGAATAAATTAAGTTAAAATGGCATTTCAATCTAATTGCCAGGCAAATAATTCTTGTACATATGGTTTTTCAAAAAGTAAGTACACCCTTACTGCTTCCATATAAATTTAGAGGGTAATTAGCAGCCAGGCTGTGCAATGTTCAGTGAAATACTGAACAAGTATGGCTTGTTTGAAAGGATTACCAGGAGAAGGCCTGTTCTTTCTTTAAAAATAAATAAATAAATAACATGGCAGCATGGCTTCGGTTTGCAAAGTTGTATCTGAACAAGCCACAAGACTTCTGGAACTGTCATGATATTAGTTTCTATTGTATATCCAGAGTTACGGTAGTTTGGTTGTATGGCCACTGGGGGCACTAGGGAGAAGAGGGTCAGATAGGAAGAAGAAGAAGTTTGTTTTCTTATACATTGTTATGGCGAAATTAAAGATGGAGGGTCCTCCCTGACTACGATCTCCCGTGTAGTCCCTCATAACATGACAGGAACAAAGTAGAGATGTTTGGCAGTAATGCACAGTACCACGTTTGGTGATACTCAAACACAGTATTTCAGCATAAACACCTCATACCAACTGTCAAGCATGGTGGTGGAGGGGTTATGATCTGGGCTTGTTTTGCAGGCACAAAACCTGAGCACCTTACAGTCATCCGTGAACTCCTCTGTTTACCAAAGTATTCTAGAGTCATGCAGCAGGACAATGACCCTGAGCATGCCAGCAGATGTATAACAGAATGGCTGAAAAAGAAAAGAATCAAGGTGTTGCAAAGTCCAGACCTCAAAATGTTGTGCCGTGCAGTGTTAATTTTGACAGAAAATTTTGATTTAGTTTTAGTCATAGTCTTTTGATGAAAATGTAATTTAGTTTTAGTCATAATTTAGTCATCTGAATAGTTTAAGTTTCAGTCTAGTTTCAGTCGATTTAGTCAACTAAAATATAAAATGTAAATGCTTTTCTTCAGGTCTCTTGAATTAGTCATTATACACACTTACACAAAATTAAACATTTTTTAAAAGTTATGCAATATTATTAATAATATTAACATTACTGAGATCATACGAGCGTTTTACAGCAGGACGCGCTCTGAAAGGTTCAAGGCTAATCCACCGCGGTGTGGAGATTTTCTCTAAATGCAAACACTAAACTGGGAAAAAACACTTTACCCTGCATGACATTAAAATGCTTACCTTTGCATGGAGATATGCGTGACTGGTTTGCAGATGTTGTTTAAGATTTGTCGTGTTTTTACCCGAGATAGTCGCCCCACATGGTTTATACATCGTTTTGTTTGTCACGGCATCAAAGGACAAATGTGTCCATACATCGGCTCTTCTCTTTCTCCCTGCTGACATTGTTTACATAACTTAGTTCTATCGGAAGGAATGACAAATCGCAGGCTTGTTTGGTCTTCCCGGGTTTAGAGCAAATTTGTGCAACTGTGTGTTTGATTGGATGTTTTCCTAACTTGTCCCGCCGTGTCACAAAGTTAAATCAGCTCTGATTTGATGCCTTCCTAACTTGCCCTGCCCTTTCACAAAATTAAATAAGTGAAAGTGATTGGATGTGGTCCTGCCAAGCATTTTCATCTCGTTTTCATTCGTTGACGAAAGTGTCTCGTTATCGTTATGATAAAAAGGGTCGTCGACGAAAACTATGACGAAAATATTTCGTCAACAAAATTAACACTGGTGCCGTGACCTTAAGAAAGGTGTGCATAAATGAATGCCTGCACACCTCAATGAACTGAAGACACAATGCAAAGAAGAGTGGGCCAAAATTCCTCCAGAATGATCTGAGAGGCTATCAAACAGAAAAATATTATTTCATGTTATTGCTGCTAAAGTTGGTTCTGTAATGATAATGGTCAATACCAGTTCTGGCCACTAGGTGTCAGTACTGTTCTTGGTCACATGGTGAAGCTGGAATAGGTATAAGTTGAAGAAGAAGAATTCGTTGTAGGCGATACATGGCTCACAGAATAAAGCATTGTTGACAGTGTTGCCAAGTCCGCTTATTATAAGCGACTTTGGGCTTGTTTTTTTCTAAAGTCGCTTGCAAATCTCGCGAGTCATCGGTTGGGGTTTTTTGGGCTTATTTTTTAACGTGGAGTTGCTTATTTGGGCTTGACTTTCTTTCCAAGTGAAACTCATTGATTATCTCTCAGCGCCCTATAATAAAGCAAAAGACGAGTGGCAGGTAGTTTGTCCCTTCCAAGCCCCCGTTTCCTGTTTATCACTCCCGCCCAAGTTGACCAGGCTCACACCCAAACAAACAGTGTTGCCAAGTCCACTTATTATAAGCGACTTTGGGCTTGTTTTTTTCTAAAGTCGCCTGCAAATCTCGTGAGTCGCGGGTTGCAGTTTTTTGGGCTTGTTTTTGAACGTGGAGTTGTTTATTTGGGCTTGACTTTCTTTCCGAGTGAAACTCCTTGAATATCTCTCGGCGCCCTGTAATAAAGCAAAAGACGAGTGGTAGGTAGTTTGTCCCTTCCAAGCCCCCGTTTCCTGTTTATCGCTCCTGCACAAGTTGACCGGGCGTACACCCAAACAA
>JASGAU010405753.1:0-18553 GCA_030220045.1 Australoheros facetus
GTTTTCTCTGTATTATTGTAGGGTCTTTACCCACAATACAAAGCGCCTTGAGGCGACTGTTTGTTGTGATTTGGCGCTATATAAATAAAATTGAATCGAAATTGAATTGAATTGAACTGAATTAAATTGAAAATTTATATAGCACAAATCACAACAAACAGTCACCACAAGGCACTTTATATTGTATGGTAAAGACCATACAATAATAGAAACCCCAACAGTCAAAAGGACCCCAGATGAGCAAGCACTTGGTAATAGTGGGAAGAAAAAAAAAAAAAAAACCAAACGGAAGAAATCTCTGGTAGAACCAGGCGCAGGGAGTGGCAGTCATCTGCCATGACAGTTTGGGGCTGAGAGGAGAGAGACAGGACAAAAGACACGCTGTGGAAGAGAGCCAGAGATTAATAACGAATTAAATGCAAAGTGGGGTATAAACAGAGTTAAAAGAAACACTCATCCTGCATCATGGGAATTCCCCAGCAGCCTAGGCCTATAGCAGCATAACTAAGGGGTGGTTCAGGGTCACCTGATCCAGCCCTAACTATGAGTTGGATCAAAAAGGAAAGTTTGATGTGGCACTCAATTGTAACGGAAACAAAAGAAAACCATGGGGAGTCGTGTCGAGTTGACCTGCACTGAGTAGGTACTAGTGGAAAAGAGGCATAAAGCACTGGTGAGACTGGTCTAGTTTTTCCTGGCCAAAAATGGCTGCAGATGTCAAACGTTATGCTGCTTCCTGTTCAGTCTGTCAGCTCACTAAACCAAACCAAAGAAAGCCAGCTGGTCTCATGGTTCCTATCTTGTCCCTAAAACCCTGGGAGTACACAGGGGTGGCTTTTATTGGGCCACTGCCCTGCACTACTTTAGGTAATACCTAGAAGAGTGGCGGCCTAGGGGATCTTTTGCCTAGGGGAGAAGAAGAAGGTTTGTCACTGAGAGGACCCTGGTTCAAATCCAAGCTGTTTTGAGTCATGTATAATTTTCTTTCCACTTCACAATTGTATACCACTTTGTGTTGGTCTTTCACATTAAATTCCAGTGAAATATATTTATGTTTGTGCTTGTAATGTGACAAAATATGGAAAAGTTCATGGGATAGGAATACTTTTGCAAGCCACTGTATAAAAATGGCTGTAATTCCTAAACATTTAATGCAATACTTTTGTAGAACCCATTGATTTAAAGCTGAAAGTCTGCAAATCACATCTTGATTGTTTGATTTAAAATTTACTGTGGGTGTGTACAAAGGCAACAGTCCAAAACTGTGCAAATCGTCCTAATTATGTACCTAAATGTGTACAACATGAAACAGGAAATGCAATAGGTCCCTATTTCAGTATTTTGGGATAGTTACAAGTTGTTGCACATTCACTTGGATAAAAATTGCTCACCTGGTGCGCATAGCAAAAAAGGGTTTAAATCTTATGGCTTTGTTTGCACAAACTGGCAGTAAGACCGAGCATCATCATCAAGGTCTCTTGTATATGCAAATTTTTCTCTCTAGTAGAAACATTTTCAAATCATGTCCTTCCAAACTGCATGGCACAAGGGTGATTGCATTAATTTCAGAGTACCTCTAAATTTGCTTTGTCTGTCAGTCTGTGCACAACAGGCAAAAATAGAGGAAAGTCATGAAGTCAGCAAACTGACCCAAACACACATTTGAGCATTTCCTTCTGCTCAATGTCAAAATATGCTGTTGGAACAAAAGCAGGAAATAACACACCTGATGATATAGAGTGGCTTGCAAAAGTATTCATATCCCTTGAACTTTTCCATATTTGTCACATTACAACCACAAACAAATATATTCCAGTAAGCTGAAAACACCAAATAAACTTATCAAATAGAAGGCAAAAATGTTAGGACTGGTCCAATAAACAATATACATAATAAACTGGTACATGAGAAAACAAAACTGAAAGGAGGGTAATCAACTGCTGCATCTGTAACAAAACACAGAAGAAAAAACAGCACACACACACACACTCGTTCTGTTTGTGTGTGTGCACACGCGTGTGTGCGTGTTTTTGTCACGAAACGTGCTTGATAATGAGAGTGAGAAGCCACAACAACGATCCCCGGAGCCAGACAGAGAGGAAGACTCCGGAAGCCCAGGTTGTCCACAGCACCCCATGAGCACTGAAAACCCAAGACCACCCGATGATAACTGGGTGCCCAACCCCAAAGGAGGACGAGTGAGGTCACAGACAGAGCCCACATGGCCAACGGCCTTGATGAGGTCAATGTATCATTGTCAAAGTCTACAATTAAGACACACCTTCATGAAATACAGAGGATTTAGAACAAAGTGCAAACCACAGGTTACACTGAAGTATAAATGACTCCATACACTGTCATGATAGTATATACAATGCACATCAATATGTTTCATGTATAATGCATACCATAAAACTGGAAAGAGCAAGTCACGAAAATAAAGTAACAAAAATCCAAAGTTAGAGGTGCTAATACAAGTGAGATGTGTTTACTTCATATATTTAATAGCTTATGATAAAATCTTGAGCACATTTTATGCAAGCTCCATATCACACAGATACATGCGCAGTATTCTTCTCTCCAAAAATCCATCAAATATCCTGAAGCACACCCACACTGACCCTTAAATCCTCATAAAAATTCTGTGCCTGAGAAACACGGTATCTGCTGGAGTATAATAGCCCCTTCTCTTCTACCCATTTACATTATTTCCTCTGTCTATTTCTGCTGTGGTGTGGCGAATTCAGAAGCAGAGATTAGAGACCCCCCTATGGCACTACAGATGGACGGTGCCATCCCTGCCATTAGAGTCCCCTCAGATCACACTACACTTTTTGTCAAATAGAAATGCTGTCAAGCACTGTGGGGTGGTTAGAGGCAGGGCTACAGCTGGCATCAGGGGAAAAGTACCTGTTTGTGAATGCATGTTATTTTATCTTAACAGGACATGGCTTTGCACTCAACTTTTAGTGATAGTTTACAGTCCATTCAGACTCTGCTACCACCAAATCCTCCAACATCTAACACCTGACTGAACATAAGCATTCTTAAGCTTTAGTCTCACCATGAGCACTGGGAATACATTTCTTAAAAACAAACAAAAAATGCTCTGTGTTTTAAGAATGCTTTGTCTACAACAAGGCAGAATATTATGCTAATCTTATCAGGTCTGGTGAAGGTAATTCCAAAACATTGTTCGACTCTCAATTCCATTCTCAAACCTCCTGATATGCTACCTCATCATATGCATTCTACTGAGCATTGTAATAACTTTATGAATTTCTTTAATTCCAAAATTGAACATATCCACCAACATTTAGCCTCCCAGAGTCATTCTGTGTCCACTTCATCCCACACAGTTTCTTGTAATCCACCCATCTTTATTTTTTCTAGCTTTATGCTTCAATCCATTACTGAACTGTCTGCTATCATTCGGAAATCCAAATCCTCTACTTGCCATTTAGATCCCCTACGACTTAAGGCCTTAAAGGCCGTTTCACACCGGATGCGTTGCGTAAAAACGACACGAAATTCTGAATCTTTCGGATGCAAACTTGTAGTGTAACATACATACACACCGGATGCGTTGCGCTGTTGAGAATAAATTGTCCTTATAAAACGCACTGTGAAAGAAATGAAGTCTCTCTGGTCTACCACTCAAACTTCTCTGTAAACTTCAAATAGTTCAAAATTCTATCAACACCCGAACCCCTTCTACTCAATACATTACTCCTATTCTTCAGGAACTTCATTGGCTCCCCATAAACCTTACCGTACCTTCTGTCCATCTTTCAACATTGGGGTCTAGAGCATTTTGTTACACAGCTGTGAAGAAAGCAATACATACTGATGAATCAGGAATCACTGAACAATCCGGAACTGTTGGAATGCTACTACACATGTAACCCCAGTGAAAGGGGTTACATGAAGATCATGTGGGGCCTATGGATTCGTCAACACTTCATCTAGACTAACACTGAAACACCTAGTAGCACAGTGTTCCAATAGCCGCAAGAAGTAACTGCTTTCGCAGTTAGAGTCTGACGAGTTAGAACTATATTCATTAATTGGCCCACAATGTACCAGAAGCTTTTAAGGTGGTAATAATTAAACCATTACTTAAAAAGCCATCACTTGACCCAGCTGTCTTAGTTAATTATAGGCCAATCTCCAACCTTCCTTTTCTCTCAATGATTCTTGAAAGAGTAGTAGTAAACAGCTAACTTATCATCTGCAGAGGAACGGTTTATTTGAAGAATTTCAGTCAGGTTTCAGAATTTATGACAGTACAGAAACAGCATTAGTGAAGGTTACAAATTATCTTATTGCCTCTGACTGTGGGCTCATCTCTGTGCTTGTCTTGCAAGATCTCAGTGCAGCATTAACCATAATAACCATAATATTTTATTACAAAGATTAGAGCATGCCATACGCATTAGAGTTTTCTTCACACACTAAGGTTAATTTTGGAGTTCCACAGGGCTAGGACCCATTCTATTTACACTATACATATAAATAGACTAATTCTATTTAAATTATACATGCTTCCCTATTATTACTAGGGAAGCATTATTAGAAAGCATTGCACATCTCATTGTATATCCTGTATAATGACAATAAAGGCATTCTATTCTATTCATTTTCATTGTTATGCAGATGATACCCAGGTCTATCTATCCATGAAGCCAGATGACGCACATCAATTAGTTAAACTGCAGGAATGTCTTAAAGACATAAAGGCCTGGATGACCTCTAATTTCCTGCTTCTAAATTTAGATAAAGCTGAAATTATTGTACTTGGCCCTACAAACCTTAGAAACACTTACTCTGGATGGCATTACTTTGGCTTCCAGTAACACTGAGAAATCTTGGAGTCATTTTTGACCAGGATAAATTATAATGCACATATTAAACAAATATGTAGGACTGCTTTTCTACACTATCTGAGCACTCAAAGCACTTATACAACATGTTTACATTTACCCATTCATACAAGCACTTCCATGTGTAACTAAGCTAAGTGCTTTTATTGTCTAACATTCACACTCTGACACTTGTGTCAGAGAGCAACTTGGGGTTCAGTAGCTTGCCCAAGGATACTTTGGCACGCAGCCTGGAGCAGCCAGGAATTGAACCACCAACCTTCCGATTAGTAGGTGGCCTGCTCTACCTCCTGAGATACAGCCACCTCTTTAACCATAATGCACTGTTTCTTTTCAGTCACCTTATTTACTTTGTTTATACTTCACTCTGTATTTAATCATTAATTATTATTCATCTCTGGCTCTCTTTCACAGCATGTCTTTTGTCCTGTCTCTCTCCCCTCAGCCCCAACCAGTCACAGCAGATGACTGCCCCTCCCTGAGCCTGGTTCTGCTGGAGGTTTCTTCCTGTTAAAAGGGAGTTTTTCCTTCTCACTGTCGCCAAATTCTTGCTCATAGGGGGTCGTTTTGACTGTTGGGTTTTCTCTCTATTATTGTATGGTCTTTAGCCACAATACAAAGCACCTGAATTCAATTCAATTCAATACTGCTATTTTGCTATTTACACCTGCTTCTCCTACTTCAGCCATTCAGTCTAATGAAGACTGAAAACTTTTTATCCTTTTTTATTGGGAAAGTTAATATCAGGGCTAACATAAATCCCTCTGTATCTTCTTCTGCCTTACTTCCCACTTTGCCTTCAATTCTGGAGAACTATTCACCAATATCGTTAAAGGGTCTCCTAAATGTGAAACCTTCCTCTTGCTCAGTCGATGTTTTATCCACATTTCTATTTAAGAACGTTTTTTGCACCATTGGGCCATGTGTGTTAACAATAATTAACAGTTACTGGTTACTGGCTTTGTCCCCCAATAATCCCCTGGACTTCATAACCTGTGCTCTACTGAAACTGCTCTTCTAAGAGTCTCTAACGATATTTTAATGAAAAGGGATGCAGGTAAATATTCTGTTCTTGTACTCCTAGACTTATGGGCAGCATTTGACACAGTAGATCAAAACATTTTAACTGACGGATTAAGGACATGGGTGGGCATCTCTGGATCAGCCTTAGATTGGTTTTGCTCTTACCTCTCAGACAGAAGTGTCATGTCGGGCTGTGTGGCTGGAGGGGTTAGACCCAAAATGCAGGACTCAGCAGAGGGTAAACTTAAAGTGGTTTATTTGGATGATGAAACAGAAAAAAAAAAACCTACACTGGGACAGAAGCTAGACCAAAACTGGGGAGGAACAGGGAGACACAGAATAGGGAGCAATGATGACAACACGACAAAGAACAGATGAAAACTGAGGGCTTAAATACACAATAGGTAATCAGGGCAAGAGGACACAGCAGGTGAAGCAAATGAGACTAATAACATAGGGGAAGCAAAACTAAACACAAAGCACAGGGAAAACAAGACTGGCAAAATAAAACAGGAAGTGACTAACCAAGGTACACCCAGACTACACACAGGGGACTGGCACACAGACACGGGACGGAGACGCAGACTACTAGGAATAAAACTCAATATGAAAACACAGGAGGTCAGGGTTAAGACAAAATGACAAAACAGACACAAGATAAGATAGATGCAGGGGAGACAGGGACAAAGGGAACAAGAACATCAAAACAAACTGGGAAATAAAAACTGAGGGAAAATAAAACTAAACACAAAACGCAGGGCAGACGGCCCAGGACCATGACAAGAAGCTTCTCAGTGGCTGCTGATAGCTTTGCATCCTCATCTGCCGCTTTGTCCTGTGGTGTGCCGCAAGGCTCTGTTTTGGGACCTGTCTTGTTTACTCTGTATTTATTACCTCTCAGAGACATTTTGGGCACGCTATAGAGGTCTCATATCATTGTTATGCTGATGATATTCAGCTGTATATTTTCTTTTCTTTAATGGATCCCCTAAGTGGTCTCATGTGACACCTATCTTCTCATCTCTGCACTGGCTCGCCATAAAGTTCAGATTCCAATTTAGGATCTTTCATAGCTCTGCATGGTCAAATGCCTGTGTACATTAGCGAGCTCTTACACCCATATATAACACACAGACCGCTGAGGTCTTCTGACCAAAATCTGTTGGTGGTTCCTGGCAGGGGTCTCAAACTCGCAATCCACGGGCCGCATCCGGCCACGCCCCCTTACTTCCGGTCCGCGATTTGATGTCAAAAACACTTTTTTGACATTTTGCCAACTCCTCTTAATTGGAGGGGAAAGCAAAATGTCAAAAAAGTAACCTAAAGAAAGGTGCTATATAAACACATTTTACTTACTTACTTAATAATTCTAAAATTAGAAATTTCCTGTCTCGTCGTGATGCTGAGAAACTAATTCATGCATTTATTACTTCTAGGCTGGACAATTGCAATTCATTATTATCAGGCTGTCATTAAAAGCTCATTGACAGGGACTATAAAGAAAGAGCATATTTTCTCCCACAGTGGCTTCTCTTGTTAAATCCAGGAAGTCACATCAGAGGAGCAAAACACCAGCTACTAGTAGCTAGAACAGTCTCTCAAAACTGTAAGACCAGACAAACCAATCTGTGCACTACCTGGGTTGATTACAAGAAAGCCTATGACTTAATGCTGCACACATGGATCTTGGAATACCTAGCACTGTACAGGATCAACAGAACCCTAAGAGCCTTCAATCAATGGGGATGTAGAGAACAACACCAAAGGCCAACTTCAAGCTAGTTGCAGAAGTCACCATCAAGTGCGGGATTTACCAAGGAGATGCTCTGTCTCCACTACTGTTCTACATAGGATACCAACTATGGAATGGAGCAAACATTAGCCACCTTCTCTACATAGATGACACAAGCTGTATGCTCGGAGTGAATGAGACATCGATTCACCGATTCACACCACTAGGATCTAAAGCAGGGCTCTTCAACTCCAGGCCTCGAGAGCCCCTGTCCTGCAGGTTTTAGATGTATCTCTGCTTCAACACACCTGAGTCAAATATAGAAGTCATTAGCAGGACTCTGGAGAACTTGACTGCATACTGAGGAGGAAATTCAGCCATTTGATTCAGGTGTGTTGGATCAGGGACACTTCTAAAAGGACAGAGGCTCTCGAGGCCTGGAGTTGAAGAGCCCTGATCTAAAGCCATGTCATCAGAATGTCATTTGGATTGGAGAAGTATAGTCAGATGGTGACAAAGAGTGAAAGCTGCAACTGCCAAGTACCTGGAGAGAGTAAGGCAAGCCCTGAGGAGTCAGCTGAACAGGAAGAACAAGATCTGGGCTATCAGCACCTATGCCCTGCTAGTCAACAAATACCCTGCTGGGATAATAAGCTTGGACAAAGAGGAGATAGAAGCCACTGACATCAAGTCAAGACAGTTTTTTCTTTGCCCAATTCCAGCGCCCTGAGACTGTACGCTAAATGGAAGGAAGGAGGCCAAGAACTAGTGAGTGTCAGAACCACTATCCAGCATGAAACAACAAAGATACATGAGTACAACAGGAAGATGGCCACAACTGACAACATGCTTAGTGATTACCTCAGGCAGCAGAAACCTGAGAAAGAACAGACTGTTTTATTTTGTAAGGTGACTTTGAGAGTCTTGAAAGGCACTCACAAATAAAATGCATTATTATTTATTATTATTAACAGACAAAAGAAGTGGCTGATATTGAAAAATCCTACCAATGGCAAAGCTGGGCTGAAAGACAGCACAGAGGCGGGGTGCAAGATGCTAGCCAGCAGGGCATACGTGGAATGCCATAACCAAGTGGCTGGCATAGTACATAATATAATAGTATATAATACAGGAACATCTGTGCCGTGTATGGCCTGTAAGTCCTGAGGTCAGAATGGGATCTTCCCCTAAGGGTGGTTGAGAATGAATGACCAAGCTAAGATCCTGTGGGACATTCAGATAAAGACAGACAGACAAACTGGTGATGGTGACCTGATCCAACTCACCACCAGGTGGTGATCAGCTGACAGATCAGCTCCTCTCCTCACCCGAGTGTCCAGAACATACAGCTGCAGATCTGATGGTACGATTACAAATTCATGACAAGGGAGTCCTGGTGCCTCGTGCACTTGTGGGCATCCTTATGTTCGAACATGGTTTTGATTATGGACAAACTATGGTTTGCACAGAGGTCCAATAACAAAACACTGCACAGGTTCAGATCAGGCAGGCCGTTCCTCCCAATCACACCACTCCAGGTCTTATTGTCATTGCCCATGTGAGCACTGAAGTCTCCCAGTAGGACGATGGAGTCACCAGATGGAGCATCCTCGAGCACCACGCCCAGCGATTCCAAGAAGGTTGGTTACTCTGAACTCTCATTTGGCAAATGAGCACAAACAACAGTCAGGACCCGTTGCAGCAAAACAATCGTCTTGTCCACCGGTTAAAATTCCGACGTACAGGCCATAAGCAGAGGGATACAAAAATACCCACTCCAGCTCGCTGCCTGTCAGTGAGGGTAGACTGGTAGAGTCCAGCCTCTCTCCAGGAGAATCTGAGCCTGACTATATCTAGCTGGTATCTCTCAACCTCACACACTAGCTCAGGCTCCTCAGAAAGGCGACATTCCATGTCCCAATAACCAGTCTTGATAGCTGGGGATTGCAGTCTGCCAGGGCCTCCGCCCTTGGCCACTACCCGACACACATAGCACCCAACCCCTACGACACATCCTGTGGGTGGTGGGCCTACAGGAGGGCGGGCTCATGTTTCCCCTTTGGGCTGTGCATTTAGCAGATGACCTGCTCTATCTCCTGAGCTACAGCCACCCCAAGTGGACAGGATAGCTACAGGGTAGAGAGACATTTAGGTTCCTGTCTTGAATTTAGCACCACATCAGACTGTAAAAAGGAGAAGACATGGTCACACGTTCAAGCTACAGGTGAAAAACTCAGGCGGTAGAGCAGGTCGCATACTAATCGGAAGGTTAGCAGTTCGATTCCTGGCTGCTCCGGGCTGTGTGCCAAATTATCCTTGGGCAAGATACTGAAACCCAAGTTGCTCTCTGACGCAAGCGTTGAAGTATGGATGGTAGACAGTAAGCACTTAGCTTAGTTTCATATGAAAGTGCTTGTATGAATGTGTGTGAATGGGTGAATGTAAACATGTTGTGTAAGTGCTCAGTCAGAGTAGACAAGCGCTATATAAGAACTAGTCCATGTACCATAACCTGGGGAAGTCCAGTTCATCACCATTCCATGTTTGAGCATAAATGAATTTCTGGACTGTTTATTCATTCCTGGGACATAAAATAATGCAGTTTTTTCAAAGGTTCTGACACACCTCAGCTATGCACAAGGTGAGCATTTCTAAAATGGGGCTGTCACTCCCAACTTATAGCTTTTCAACATGCAGGATTACTTTCGTGGAGAAGAAACTTTTAACCAAAAGCACAATCTTTTCCAAAACCTACCTAAAAGGTTTTCAGAACCTATCCTAAAAGTATCTAATCCTAACCAGTGAGTGCAAGAGAAAAAACAAAGCAAGTAAAAAAATAAAAGTTTGTAAAACCACCCAACCTAGTGCAAAACACAAATTATAAACAGGAAATGAACCATGCTCTCTTGGCTGATAAACCTGCCACTTACCTTCCAGCCTAATATGGACTGGCTACAGTAGTGTTCAAATGTCACACTTTCTTCTGTTTTTTAAAAGTGGTCTTGAGCAACAGCTCTCTAGGCTTTCTGGAGGGTTTCCGAAGCTTTTCTTTAGCTGTTTTTTTCACTCATCTTCAGTTCAGTCCAGTCCAATCCTGGACATTTCCAGAGGAATTTTTTTCTGTCAAGCCACTTAACACTGACTATGCATCATACAAGCATAAAAAAAGCCATCATACTCAAGAAATGAACTAGTATTGAATCTACACATAAGAGCCAATTTAGTAAAGTACCAATTTTAGATAGACTCTTTAGGAATTTTGTTTTTCTCATAGCTGCCAAGGCAGTGATGCTAAAAGGCATCGTGCATCATAATATGAAGTTTGCATCATCTGACTAAACAGCATTATTTAATGTCCCTGTTTGAAAATGTTCTGTAATTTCTTTTATTGACCCCAGTAGAGACTATATTTTGGAAAGTGAAGCTGAGTCTAGGAATCGATTAGAATTCAATTAGAAAATCTCCTAAAATTCATATTAAACAAAAGTTTAGCTTCACCTTTGTAAAATTCAATGGCAAATGCAGTATGTTATTGCAGTTTCACAGTTTATTATGATTATGATTATTACTGCATCGTGTGTACTCCTGCAGACAGATGCCACACAGCAGACAGAGAAATAGAGACATGTGACCAAAGTTACCACATTTACAGCACTGTGGGGAAAATGCACATACAATGGCCGACTCCTTTTATTAACTCTATTTATAAGCTGTCAAATATAAAAGTTAAAATTAAGACAAACAGCAGAAAACATCAAAACAATAAAGGAGTCAGTCAACATCTTATGGCTGCAGTCAGATATATTGGATATTTAATTGCCAAAGAATTCAAGAAATAGTCATCATTTTTTTTCATGAGGTACAGTAAGTATTCTGACACGTTCTGCCGGGCATTGGATGAGACATCATGTGACTCATTCCAAATCACACTAAAGTCTCTCAACACTGCCCGCCCACCCTGAGCATAGGTTTGATTTTTATGTCCATAGCTTATGAAACACCTTTATGCAAGGTTGCCCTCTCAAAACTGACTTTAAGTTTAATATTTCCATTTAATTGTGTTTTAATATCACTTATGTCTTTCTACATGACACAAGCTTACACCAATCTGATGTGAGACACAGTGCTTTAAATAAACAGCAAACACTACTTTAAGTATCATTTAAATACAGCACTTGAAAATTTAAAAAAAAGTGCAACTCTCCAAAAGCGAAGGATTTTCAATCGATTTTTCTCCATGAGGCTACCTTCCCAGGAAGAGTTGGGTGAGCTAACGCCGTTCTAATATGTAATGGAAGTATCCTGTAAGCTAAGAACTGACAACAGGGCAAACAGTGAGTCTGGCTCTATGCAAAGAAAACAAAAAATATCACACAACTCCAAAGATTTAAAAATATTTAATTAGTTTTAATATGCTCAGAAAATGAAATAGTGTGTTACAGTACTTCTTTGTCAGAAGTACTGACAGTTTCATATAATAATTACTGTGAGGTGGCCAAGCCACCCATACAGTGTCTTACTTTAGCTACTTAGTATTATCTGTTCATGAACATATTTACACTTTTATACTTGATTACTGTTGTGCGACCTCTTATTCTAGTCTGTATGATCATGAAAGTCTCCTGTCAGTTCACACCATGTTGTTAAACCTCTGTCCTCACTCACCTTGACCACTTCCTTTCCTGCAGGTCACATCCTGTCTGCTTGTTTTTTTTTACCACTCCCTGTCACTCATCCTTCCTGAACTTGCACTGTCATCCTACAAAACAACACATGCCTTTGTAATGACTCGCAAAAGGTGGTGTTAATGTGTAATTTTTTTTTTTTTGATACCTCCTCTAAGCAACAAAAAAGCACCGACTTGTTTAATGTCGTAAAAGTGAATCACACTCAGATCGCGTCCACACTTAGCCAAATTAAAATAATGTGATTAAATCTGAAAATGGCATGGTAGTGTGTGCATGTTAGTCTAAGCTGTGGACAAATGCTAAAAGGTGACAACAGTAGAGATGGTTTCTGTTGGGGGTGGGGGTGGGGTGTCGTTTGGGGTGACATCTGCACTCTTGGCATTACCTTTTATTGCACCACCACATTTGAGCAACAGTTCCAGATTCAGGCTACCAATTCCTGACTAACTCCTTGTTACATCATGACTGGATTATGATAACTTAACGGACTAAAAACTATGCGTTTACTCCCAGTAGACCCAGAAGACCAGGCTGTCAAGCACACTAAATCCAGGCACCCGTTTACCTTTACAGCGTTTTTGCTGGCTCCCTATCAAGTTTCATGTGACATTTAAAATTTTCTGCCTCTGAGTACCAGTTCAGCTCTCTGGTTGAACAGATGACCACATGCCATGCAGCTGAAATGCAGAAGGCACTGACACACAACCCTTTGTTCAGTGTCTTCCCGTCACTCTCTCCTCTCTTTCCTGTCTCTTTCCTGTCTCCTCTTCACTGCTGTGCTATCAAAATAAAGGCAAGAATAAATGTTTAAAAATTTCCTCCTCCATCTTCACTTCAAATATGGCTCCTGAACACCTCATTGGTCTTGTCCACATTTAGAGATGAGTCCATTTCTGTCAGACTTTTTAAGAGCAAAAGTAAGTGTTGAACTGCTTTTAAATTTCTTTATTTTACATTTGCACTCAGAGATCACACATTTAATTTAGCTTTATTCTATATTTTTCTTCCTTTTCCTATTCACTGCTTTGCCTAAGCACTGTACAACTTTGCTAAGAATCAACAGAACATGAGTCTTATTGACATTTTTTTTTGCTTAAATCGTCAATATCCATCTGAAAGCAAACTGAATGCAGCTTTTTTGTGTTTTAACAGTATTGATTCAAGACCTCTAACTTATCTGACCAGCATGTCTGCAACAATGGAGAGATGAACAAATCACCTTTATACAAACACACGTTGTGTTTGTGTCTTTGTCTCTGCGTGTGGGTGGATGGAGGGTGAATGAGGTCACAGATAAGAAGTAAAAAATAAAATGTGGTGGGTGAGAAGGAGAAGGGAAAAACAGAGAAAGCTGCAGAGAGAGAGAGGGGGAAGAAGTGAGAAAGAAAGACATTTTCTTCTTTCTCTGTGGCAGGTTTGGGTATTAGTAAACAGTATTCTTTCTTCCTTTACACAAATCGGAGTCTGGAAATGTTGTTCCTTCCTTCCAGTGCCTGCACCTGCTTCTCTTTGCTTTCTGCTGTTGTGACAAACAGCTGCTCATCAGCTATCCTGATTTATGACCATCTTAAATGTCAAGAAATGTTTAGACATTTGATCCTGGCGCTGAACAAATGCACTTCCTTCCTTCCTGTACTTTATCCAATTCAAGCTTAATCTACTAGTTTATTTAACAAATTAACACTATTATCAGTGTGTTGATGTAAAGAGAGTCTGAAATTATATGTCACAAGAAAACAATTTCAAAGTCACATTAATGAAAACTGCTTCAGCCTTATGGTACAAATCTGTCAGTATCTCCAGAAGAAGAAAAAGGTGTTAGTGTATGAACAGAAGGATGGAAATGGAGATTTGAAATAAAAAGGGAAGAACCTGCACTGATGTACCTGTATGAGTGTAGTTACTGTAAATGACATCTGAGCAGACCAAGTGTGATTGGTGCCTTGCTTGCTTTAACAAACCACATCACATACGTAGCAGTATATTACCTTCACACTATGTATTTTGCTCTTTGGAGACAAAATGTTTTTTTTAAAGGAGCATCCACTAAATTTCATTGGCCTTGTGAGTACAACAAGCTGCAAGTGAAACATACTGTGGCGAACACAATATGTCAGGAAAGAATTCTGCCACTTTAGCTGGAGAGTGAATTTTTACATCTTTTCCACTGTAGACAGCTCAGCTGTCAGCTCAGCACACCACTTTGGTGGGGTTTCCTTGAAAAAATGCATTGGAACAAAGTCAGCTGCCTTATAACTCTCTCAAAAATGAGCCGGGGCAGAACATGTCACCTTTGAAATCAAGGCAGTGGAGAAGCGGCTCACTGCAGGTGAGAGTTTTCCTTCTGCCTGTGAAGACTTGGATTTGAACCCAAAACAGGATCTTTTCCTTAAACTAATTGGTTACCGAAACCCATCCAAAGAGCAAAGGATGATGAAAATAATAAAACAAAAAAACTGAATAATAATAAACAGATGCGTAGTACGATTTCATTCAGGAACTGAAATATTACTGAAATAGTCAAGATTATTTCCATCTGCAGTTATTTATATTTAGTAGCATGTCTCTATTGTGGCACTTCCCTGCCCCTCCAGGGATGCATACGAGAAAAATATAATTTGGAGAAAGAAGCCACAAGACCACAGCAAACAACGAAGTAGCATCAGGACAACAGAAATCATGCGAAATTATGCTGGTTAAGTTGGATGAAAGTAGAAAGCTGCAGTTGGGTTGCAATGCAGCTTGTGAATCCATAGCAACTGTTGGCAGGCTAAAGTAAATTAAATTGGATTTGCCAATTAGGCCTTTAAAAGGCTATCAGCTGAGCCATCAGGAAATTCACAGCTGGTGAGTTTTTGTCATGTCTCCTGTGTGCTGTAATAAAATGGAGCTTCCCAACAACAATTCCCTCTAAATCATACATAGAAGTATAAAATCAATGCCTGTTTTGTTTTTCTACCTTTCAGTTTTATTAGTTGAAGTTCAACTCTAATGATCAGTTCAGACAAACGCCGTCTAACCAGGTGAAAGAAGAAGAAACACTCAGAGCACTTCCTGCGTTTTCAGCTTTAAACCTATTGAGTGCCTGTGGAATGTTCTCCGGCCTCCATCGGAGACGTGGCCTTCAGGGACCTTCAGCAGCAGTGTGATATTACAGCTGCAAATTTTGTGCAATGTTTTATTTCTTTGTTGTTAGAGTTCAGAGTCAAAGATGGAAATTTGGTTCACTTAGGCTCTTTTTGCCATCAGTGTGTTTCAGTACCTCATTGAAAGCCTTGTAGGAGCTCATCAGAACTGTCAGCTTTGTTCATGGTCACCAGTTTGGAGAGCACTCAGGCCCCTTCAGTCTGTCTATTTATCCACAACTCTACATGTAACATCGTTTTTTTTTCTTTGTTTGTTTGTTTTTTTAAAGCCAGTTTTATGACATTGGTCAATAGAGAGTTCCCCAAACCTTTGTCCTGTGGTGGGGCGGATCAGAGCAGGGAATTCATCCATGTCAGGCCTGAATGTGGCAGCTCACAGGCATTTCCAGTTAAAGTCATTGTGTATAGATAAGAATGAAAAAAGTAAAACAAGTGCAATTGATGAGGTGCTGAATACTTTGTGAAGTTGTAATTCCATTTTTGAAAAGTTGAAGCTGTCCTCCATCACTGCAGGTCATTACTTGATGGTTTGGGTTTCTGAATTTCTGTTTTGGAGTAAAAAAATAACTGTGGAGACTTTAGATTTTGCAAAAGTAAAGGGTCCATTTTGAAAGCTTCTTTCTTTTTGCTGTTTCCAAGGACAGTACAATACCTGTGCTTTCAGTCCGCCTGACAAACAACTTTTACACAAAGCAACTGAATGGGCAGGAACTTCTCATGTAGCTCTTCCATCACATGCGCGCACGCAATTTGCTTAAAAATATTTGTCAGAACAAATTTGTCAAAACAGTTTTGACAAAACCTTAATTAATAAGAACATTCTTGTTTTAAGCTTTAAGAGAAATCTATTTCAAATCAATTCAAAACAAGTGTGATTTTTTTATTTATTTATTCAGTGAACGAGTCTGTAGTATACGGGGCTTGCATCACAGACTCACTGAATGAGCCTGTGATACAGACTCATTCAAATCAGTTTTATTTATATAACAACGAACAGTCACCTCAAGGTGCTTTATATTGTAAGGTACAAAAATATAGAGAAAACCCAACAATCATACAACCTCTGTTTGGGATTATTTTTTACTCAATGAATAAAGGACAAATGTTTAAAGGTAAACTCCAGTAAACTAATTAATAAACAGTGGGTCAACCAAATAATAAACAATTAAATAATACATAAGAAAGAGAGCAACAGCTCAGAAAGTACTAGACTAACTTCTCTGTTTCAGAGCATCTTATCTTGAGGCTCGGCCACAGAACGTACAAACATCACCAACGTCAGTCACCATGTTCTGTCATTAATCTGGACAAGATTTCTCCGTAGTGATTAAATTAGAAGATAAGGAAGAAGATGTGCCTATGACTGAGACGAATCTGGGTCATGAAGAACCAGCTTGAACAAGACTGAATGACGAAGGTCAACTCGTAGCGCCCAGAGATTGTTTATGTTTAGATGACAGGCAGTCAGTATAAAAATGTTGTGGTTAGACAGGAACACGGAGAGAGAGCACGCTCTGGGTTCCCACATGCATGTGTGTATTTTTTCTGATTCTTTAGTATATTAAATGTTTTACTTTTTAAATTAAAGTGTTTGACAGGTAAACACGTTGTTTATGAAGGAAGACACCTGAAACACTTTAATTAAAAAAGTAAGACATTTAATATATGAAAGAATCAGAAAAAATACACACATGCATATGCGGGTACTCGGAGGAGACAGCAGGCCTGTGTGTGTGCTCTCTTTCTCTCCCAGAGAGGTAATCATATCTCTCCAGGACAATGTGTGATGGTCGCTCTTCCCCTCTGCCCTCTCTGTGATTTGCGTGGGCTGGATCTGCTGTACCACGTCCATTGATGAACTTCCATCCCTATCAGCAAACTGTTTTGGCTAGGAGCTGGCATTGGGCTCCAGAATGGCCTGACCCCCTCATCTCCGTCTGCATCCCCCGCCGCCCTCCCTACCCCACCATATTGCTATCCTGGCTTTAAATGTGCAAATATGCTTTGCTCAGGTGTTTTTTTGGACAGATGACTTTTTTTAAACCTAACTACCCCATGATGTGTGTTTGTTTCCTTTTTCTGGGGACTGATTGTACCGGCGGCACCAGTAGTGGCAGCAGCTGCAGACACTCATCTCCCCTATGTTAGTCTTGTCTGTTCTTCTCTAGATGCTTGTTCTGAATGCAATTTCATTATATTATGATGGAATAACATTATATAATTTGCTGTATAATGATTAATTTTGTTGTATTTATAATGACAATAAAGTTCTATTCTAGTCTATTCTATTCTATTAATTAATTTAGTGGAGTTTACCTTTAAATATTTGTCCTTTATTCACTGAGTAAAAAATAATCCCTAACACTCTCTTCTTTTTTCACACCATTTATGGTGTGAAAATTTAACACCCCTGTGGTTAATAACCTATTGATTAAAACTAAAAACAACATTAAAACAAACAACATGACATTCTAATATATTTTAAAGCACCATAAGTCATTACAAACCAGAGTTGCTCTCCAATGATATTTCTGTGAGCCACTGAGTTCTGTAATCAGTGTTTATACTAAACAAGGTCACACACACACACACACACACATTTGTTACTGAGACAGAGGGAGACCGCAGCTCTCTTTTTCAGTAAAAATAGAAAAGCATAGGAAAGCATTCTAAAGCATAATTATTATTAGCACTCTTATTTCCTAAAATCACCCTCCTTTTCTATAAAGTAAGACCAAACAAACAAAAATGCCAAACAAGTGGACTAAAGCATGAGACACAAGATCATAAAACATAACCTCAGAATATATCTGTTTAGAGCACATCACATGAAACAAATATTTATTTTCACACTTTCATCAATTAGTATTTATTTGCTGAATAACTGATCCTGTCGTTACAGGTTCAGACCCCTTTTTTAATGTCTTTTCCCAGGTGACCAATTCCTGGGAGAAGAGGAAAAGTTAGAATTTGTCCATCTGATTCCCCAAAACATTTTCCCATCATTAAAGATACAGGATTTATTTATTTATTTGAGTTCTCTACTAATTTTGACAATGCTCTGGAGAATTGAACTGCTAT
>JASGAU010405757.1:0-19821 GCA_030220045.1 Australoheros facetus
GTGTTGAAAGGCTGCACAGTAGTTTGAATTTGTAGCCTCTATGCTGGTTAAACATGTTTTAAAAAGCACTCAAACAGGTGAAATAACAGATTTTAAAAAAACTAAATGATACGCAAAAGCTTTGCCATTTAAGCATTACTAAAGTAAGTTTTAAAAAAAAGTATAAAAGTATTATTAGCCAAAGGTATGCCCACACTGAATAAGAGTAAGACAGTGTCAAATGCTTCTAAGACATAGTTGCGGGCCGGTCTAAGCCAAAAATGCCAGGGCCGATTTTTTGTCCCAGTCCAGCCCTGTGTGCTGGTGACAAAGTGCTATCTAGCTTCAAAAACACTACCTCAGATTTGAAGAAACCTTTGGAGTCGCAGCACGGCACAGTCAAACTTACACAGGTGCAAGCAGAGAGGTGTGACTAATGCAGGAGCCCCCCCAAGCACCCAAACAACACAAGCTGAATTTTTGTACAAAACCAGTAAGTGGGGGAGAGGAATAATCAAGGGGACAATGCAGCAGAGAAACCTCCTCTAAGTTTAATAAAATAAATAAAAGTTAAAAAACATTGCACAAAAGAATAGAATTTAATAAGTGAAAATCTAAAAATACAAGGTAAAAAGTAAAAACTTATATAAAACGCTATGTAAAAAGTGGAGTTTAATATAAATAAATGGTTCAGTAGATTACCTCAATAAAGTCAGTAAAGCACTTGTGTCCCGTGCAAGGGTTTCAACAGTTCTAACATGCTTGTTTCTTTTCATCATGTATTTTTCTCACGTTTCTTCAAATTCCCACATATATAAATTTTAGGATCAGACACTCTGACTCCAGCGGGACTAACTGATGTTAGAGCTCTGGTTGATCTCTGGGTATTTGGCACAAATACAAATACAAATAGCCCTGCAGCTGTACCGCGGTACAGCTGCCGTCTAGGCTGTAGTTTGCGGTGTGTAGTGTACCTGAGATCAGCCTATTCGTAGTCATATGTTTCATGCAGCCTGGCTTTTCTATCTGCCCACTGTCTGTTTTTTTCCCCTGAAGTTCTTTGGTTGAGTCTAAATACAGACTTGTGGCTCTGCCCCAGTAAAAACAGTCCGGAGCGGCAGGAATGCAACTTTCAGCCCGGACAGCAGCGGCTCCTCCGTCAGACATGACGTCGCTGCTTCCCCGCTGAAAGACCAAAAACGACCGAGGAAGTTTTCTCCGAGGGGAGGAAAGAAGAAAGAAAAAAGAGAGAGAGAGAAAGAAACAGAAAACAGCGAGCCCCCCAAAATACTCGGTGCGCCCCGGAGCTCCGGAATGTGCGGACACTGGCTCTCCAACACTGCTTCCCGCTGTCGAAATGTTCATCCAGTTGTGCCGTTGCATCGACTCCGCGCCTGTTGTGGCGATTATTTGCGTAACTGTGTTGTTGGCGAAAAGCTGTGTGTGTGTCACTGAGGAGGACGATGAGATCCTGGAGAAAAAACAGCTCATGGAGTTTTACAGTAAGTCAACAGCGTGGCTGTAGCGGGTCCCTTTCTGAGTTTAATAACCTACATAATAATAAGTCCACACTTTTTTTTTTTTAGGAGGATGTTGTTTCTCGCTTTAAAACTAACGGGGGTTGTATATCTGTGCATGAAGGGGGTGAAGAGGAGTATTATTCTCATTGTGTTGAGCTCTTTATGATCTTTTTTTAATACAAAGACTCAGTGAAACTCTCCCCGGGTCTCATGTAGGGGTCTGTGGACCACAATCCTCACAGCTGCACCAGGCTCACATTTCTTCCTGTTTTTTCTTTTTTTTTCCTTCCTTTTTCCTATGTGTGTGTGTGTGTGTGTGTGTGTGTGTGCGTGTAATAAAACGCAGCTCAAGTGCAACATAAACTGTAACTTTTCCTTTTCCCTGCCTGTTAATTTTAGATTAGAACACGTGCTTTTAAAAAAACATATTACACATGTTGTGAATAAGGAACAATGTGTCTTTTTTGCAGTTAGCATGCAGAATTAAAAAGCAGCCTGTTTATTGAGTGCAATAGATTAGCCAGTCATCTGAGTGAGAAGCATTGGGGTTTTCCTGGAAAAATGTAATTAACCTTTTGCATAACTGAGAATGTGCTGATTTTCTTTAGTTTACATTATTGCTTGTTATAGAGTTGGGAAAATATAGAAAAGCATCATATTGGCAGGTTTCAGCTTCTCAAATGTGAAAATCTGGGCAAGTTTAAACAATGAATTAGTCAAAAATATCTGCAACTCATTGAACTGTAAAGGAAATCATTAGCTGCAGCCCCAGTTTGCTCATTTTGTTCGCTCAGTTTGGATCAAATCAGCCCACCTTCTCCTCCAAAATGCAAATAAATGCTGTGTGTGCATCTTAATATTATGGTATAGGTCCTGCTATCAAAAACACAGAGGAAGGATACACAAATGCCCATTTGGTGATGGATATGCACACCAACGCCATTTTCCCAAACAATCTTTTTCAGGCGTGTAAATTCTAAACAATCAGTATGAGTATTTATTTTAGATCCGGTAACGCATACTGCTTTTTTCTTTGTCCGTATGAGATAGAGAGAGATGAAGGAAGAGATCATCCCTCCAGCTCTTTTTTTCACTGCTGTTTGAAAACATCCTCTCTCTTTTGTTTGAGTATCCAGTTACACAAAGACCTTGATTTGTTTCTAAAGACAAAGACTCCATGCAAGCTTTCCTCAAGCTCAAATATTGCTCCATCTTTACTTTCAGAACTGGTTTTATCTCTAAAACTTTGCATTGTACTAAGCGGGTTATGCAGTATATCTAATCTATGCCTTGTTGTGCAGATTATGCAAATGCTCCATTGTTTATGGCACACATTCACATGAATTGCCCCACATTGTCCCCATCTCATCTGCTTCTTGTCTGTCAATCGCCTCCTTCCAGAGAAGGGTCTGTTCATCCTGGAGAGTGAGCCGCTGAAGCGGTGCATCTCAGTGGATCGCTCTAACCTAGTGCTGGAGGATTGCGAGCGTCCAATGCGCCGCATGCTGTGGAAGTGGGTCTCCCGGCATCGTCTCTTTAATCTGGGCACCAGCACCTGCCTGGGTCTCAACATTTCCGACGCGACGCAGCCTCTCGGGATGTTCGAGTGTGACACGGCCCTCCCCGTGTTGTGGTGGCGCTGCAGTGGAAACATGTTGTATGGGGCATCCCAATGGAGGGTGACTGCGGCTGGACGTTTGGTGGTGGTAAAGAGAAACATTTATCATGGGTGGAAAAGGCATAACACTCCCAGAGAGGGTCCCTGCTCATATCCATATGAAGGTAACCCCCCTCAGACATTCAGTGCACCTTCATAATCATCCTACAGCTTGTCTGGACAAAATATTTGTTACTTCAGGTCATACTCGGCATGTTTTATTTACAGATATCCACACTCTGTTGGGGAACGCACATGGAATGCCATGTGCTTTTCCCTTTATATACAATAACAAATGGTACTCTGAGTGTACTACTGAGGGGCGTGAGGACCAACTTCTGTGGTGCTCTACCACCACTCGCTATGATAAAGCCGAAAGATGGGGCTTCTGTCCAGTGCAAGGTAAAGTGGGCACGCAGACACACCAGTGTAGGAAAGGAATGCATGTCATCGCAGGTCAGTGTTACTGTGTGCTCACATTGACATGTTCATACTGACCCACTTTACCTTTGTTTTTATCACTTTTCTTCTGCCTTTTTTCACAGATTCCAGTTGTGAGCACTTCTGGGAGTCAAACCACGAGTTGCGTGCATGTTACCAGTTCAACCTGTACACCATCCTAACCTGGAGTCAGGCGCTGTCTACCTGCCAGGCCCAAGGTGGAAACTTGCTCAGCATCACCAGCGTGGCAGAGCACAAGTATATCAGAGGTAGGCATCTGTTAGAAAACCACAGAGCAGCTGAAAGAAACATCCACCATGTACTGCACATGTAAAACTCTACACCAGAACTAAAC
Source organism: Australoheros facetus (assembly GCA_030220045.1). Classification (NCBI taxonomy): domain Eukaryota; kingdom Metazoa; phylum Chordata; class Actinopteri; order Cichliformes; family Cichlidae; genus Australoheros; species Australoheros facetus. The sequence goes on from JASGAU010405757.1 coordinate 3,953, forward strand.
TAGAACTAGAATCTCCTGTTCCACCACATCCCAAAGGTGCTCTATTGGGTTGAGATCTGGTGACTGTGGAGGCTGTTTGAGTACAGTGAACTCACTGTCATGTTCAAGAAACCAGTTTGAGATGATTTGAGCTTTGTGATATGGTGTGTTATCCTGATGAGGTGAGAAGATGAGTAAACTATTGTGCCTAGCAACAGAACATACTCAGATATGCTGTGGCATTTAAACAATCCTCAGTTGGTACTAAGGGGCCTCACACCATTACTCCACCAAGACATTTTCACCCACAGAACTGCTGCTCTAGATATTTTCTCTTTTTCAGACAATTCTCTGTAAACCCTAGAGATGCTGGTATACATTAGCAGTTGAAATACTCAGCATCGACCATGCCACTTTTGCCACTTAAATCATCTTTCTTCTCCATTGTAACGATCATCTTGGCCATGTGTAGATGCCTAAATGCACTGAGTTGCTGCCATTTGATTGGCTGATTAGATTTTTGCATTAAAAAGCAGTTAAACACGTGTACCTTAAATAAGTGTCCAATCAGTGTATTGTCAGTGAAGTTTTTTTGAAGACTCATACAACATGGTTTTGCGTTTGCATCTTGTGGTAGATCGAATGGCAAGTGCTGGGGCGATGGTGTGGACAGGGCTGAACCACATTAAGGATGGGCATGGATGGCAGTGGTCTGACGGAGCCCCTCTGTCACTGGTGAATTTCACCACAGGTACTGATTACTGGTTTACATCAGGACCAAGTGAGAGGGAAATTTACTCTGTGTATATGGTTATATTAGCGATAATCCAAAATGCTGTTGGGAGAGTTACTATAACAAGTAATGAGAATATTATAAATGTCTCTCTAGCAAAGGCAGAAAAAGGAGCTTGTGTAAATGATGAGGAAATAAAGCCAAAAAAAAATTGTTTCTATTTGTGCCCATCAGGTCTCCCAGCCAGTCCACTGCAGGACAATAAACAGTGTGGGGTGTACTCAGGATTTGAGGGTCACTGGCAGAGTCTTTCCTGTGAATCTGCTCTGCCTTACATCTGCAAGAAGACACCTACCGACAGCCGCAGAGCTGAAGCGCTCGGTGAGAACATGTTAACGCACAGGAGACACAAACACATTGGAGACTGCTTCCCTGCGTCTTCAGAGGTGTTTTAACTCACACTAGTCAATCCGTACTGTGCCCAAACACATCTGACCCCCCAAAATCCAGTTAGTTTTACTTATGTGATCAATGTGTGCTTGAAAAGGTAAGCCCAGTTATTCATGTAGTGTGGCTCTGTCCATGGCCCAACATAGATCTGCAATGTTTCCTCAGCCATAGCTGCCTCTGTAAATATTGCTTTGTTAAGTAATTAACAAATTATTAAGGGGAATGAGTGTGCTAGGCAGTGGAGGAATGTAGATGCGGGACAGTCGTGCCCAAGCTCGGTGCAAGGCAAATTTTTCTAGTGTGAGTATCCCTCTTAGAATGTGACTCAACAGCTGCACTACACCTGGGGAGTAAACTTTTGACCTTCCTCTCTGTTGCACTGTTGGCTCCTCTCCTCTCGCAGAGAACTGGCAGTATATCCATACCGAGTGTGCGAATGGCTGGTGGCCTCACAATGGTTTCTGCTACTGGGTGCTGCCAGAAGCAGAAGCAGGAAGCTGGGAGGAGTCTTCTCAGGCATGTGGTTCTCACGGGGCAAATCTCACCAGCCTCCACTCGTTGTCTGAGGTGGAAATGCTGCTCAACCTCCTGGCTAACTGTAAGGGGCATTATGCAGTTCAGATATTTAGTGCAGAGTTTTTTGTGCACTGTAAACACTAAATGCTATCGTATATGTCCACATATTTCACAGATTCTGGGGGGAGTGTGGAGGTGTGGATTGGACTTTGGAAGCAGGCATCATTGTCAGCTGTAGAGTGGTCTGATGGCTCACCAGTAACTCTCACTCTGTGGCACCAGTATCACCCTCTGCATAATCTAACCGATGCAACGCTGTGTACTAAAGTGGACAGGAAGGTGGGAAACCCTGTGTTGATGCAAAAACTCTGTCGTGTTTACATTTCTGATTAATTTGCTCCTTTTTTCTGATGATTTAATTAATAGAAATTTTAAAGATGCCCACTTTTACCCTTTTATCCTTTTATTATTACCAACAAAAAATATATTTCCCTCTAATCTTTGACCAGAATAGCACCCTATCTCATATTTCAGTAGCTGAATATATTTCCATCAGACTCTTTTGAATTAGGCTTTTATGGAGTCATGATTAATAACCTGCAGAAATAGCTGCCAATTTATTTTTTGTCAATCAACTAATAAATCAGCCATCTAATTGTGTCAGGGTTAATGACTTTATAATGTTTGTACACATTCACCGTGTGCTGTGCCTATGAGAGTGAAAAGCAGAATCTTTTGAAAATATATTTCACAGAGTGGCAACTGGCTGCTAGCGTCATGTGACGAGCGACTGCCTGCGGCATGCAGAAGAGAGAGCCAGAATGACGTTCACCACCATGGAACCTGGGATGAGGGCTGTCCCGAGGTAGGAACACAGAGGACAAGTGTACACACAAACACACACGTCCATGTGTGCATGTACTCAAACTCAAGTCTCTGAGCAAGATAAGACAAGTCATCTACTCAGACTAGGGCAAGGGTCAGGGTTAGGATTGATCTATTAGTGTATTTATCTTTATTTGTATTATTTTGGAAAGGGGTTTTTCCCGCAAGATCTGCTTTTACCATCTCTGCATAAACAAGTGTTTCCCTCTGGGATTGGTAAAGTATTCTGATTCTGATTGATTAGTTTTTTTATTTTTTTACAATAAAAGCAACTTATTTCTAAGTTTGTCAGGCATGTTGTGTGCTGTTCAGTGTTACCATACCATATTGATCAGGACATGCGCTAGAGAGGGCCACAATTCTGCTGCCCTTCAGCTTCGGAGTGTTCTGCTCCTTCAAAGGCACAATGAGCCGACTCATTTGGCCTCTGACGTGTTGTCTGGCATTCATGTTGCTCCTTGACTGGAATATCAGAATCCTGAGTCATCAGGCTGCTTCATGCCCTGAAATAGGAGGCCAAAAATTACCTGGATAACACCGAATCAGTGGACATGCTCAAGCAGTCTGAATGGTTTTAGGAATCAAAACAAAGCAAAACAAAGCACACAGGAGTCTGGAGTGAATGTAGGGGTTTTCTCACCTCTTGTCAAAACACACTCACCCCACCATACACACACATGCACATGTGTGTATACAGCCGCTGATCTGCTTATTATTACGATATTTCATTGTTAGTGCAAATATAACAGAAGAGTTTTAGTATGTCAAAAGGATATTTTATTTAAAAGAACAACCTGTGAGTGATTTATGGACAACGACATAGATCTGCCACTTTTTTCAGTTGACCATCCAAGTGTTAGACATGAAAGTCTAAACACAAGAATTAAAATTTTTTAAAAAGTGGGCATTTAAAAAAAAAAATGTAAACCATAAATTCTGATCAAAGAACGCCTTAAAAAAAGAAATCTTTAAAGAAATCTTGAACTAGTGTGCCCGAGTGGCTTAGTGGTGAAGCCAGCGACCACATATATATGTTGCATTGCGGTGTAGGCGGTGCAGGTTCGAGATGTGGCCTGTCACTTGTTTGCCCACGTGTCTTGCCCTGTGTCTTTCCCCCATTTCCTTTCTCTCTACTGTGGATAAAAGCTGCTGTGGCCAGAAATGGGGAAAAAAATCTTGAACTTTGCTGATAAATTATAATTTAAAAGGTAAAGTAGACACGGGAGAAATAGCCTTCAACGTAGTTATGAGTGTGGATGTTGCATAGTTTTCCCACTAGAGGGCACTCTGCAACTTCCCTGTTGACAACAACTAGCTGACTTGAACAGAGTCAAGGAGTGTGTAAACAACAAATCCACTTCTTGTAACAATAAAACAAGATTATTTTATAACTGCATTGTCATATTATCATAGTAAGTACTCGTAAATAACTACACATAACAAATGGTTAGGAAATCTGATTATGTTTCCTGTGTCTGAAAGAAAAAATATCGGCCAATATATTGTCTTTTTAAAATCACCAAATATTGGCATCACTATCGGTCTAAAGTCAGTTGGGCTCTATCTTGAATTGCTCTGAGTGATCAGTACCACCTTTCATTCTTCTAAGGCTACAGACACATTTTGGTTGGTACCTTAAACTGCCCGCTGCCCTCAGTTTCCTGTTCTTAGCTGACAGCAGTGGCATTAGATGTGGTCTTCTGCTGCTGTAGCCCATCTGCTTTAAGGTTCTACAATATGTTGTGCATTCAGAGATGCTCTTCCACGTACCTTAGTTGTAATGAGTGGTTATTTGAGTTACTTTTGCTTTCCCACCATCTTGAAGTAGTCTGGGAATTATTTTCTGACCTCTAACATCAACAAAGCATTTTCTTCCAGTAAAACTGCTGCTCACTGGATATTTTCTCTATTTTGGACCATTCTCTGTAAACCATGGAAATGGTTGTGTGGGAAAATCCCAGTAGATCAGCATTTTCTGAATTACTTAGACCAGCCCATCTGCACCAACAACTATGCAGCGTTCAAACTCACAAAATCACCTTTCTTTCGCATTTTGATTCTCGGTTTGAACTTCAGCAGGTCGTTGTGACCATGTCTACATGCCTAAATGGATTGAGTTGCATTTAGATGTTTGCATTAACAAGCAGTTGAATAGATTTGCCTAGTAATGTGGCCAGGAGTGTATTTGATTGAGTAAATGTATCATACTTTTACTGACATTAGTATTACAATAAATCTCATGGCTGAATTATGTGAACTATGAACCTGTGCAGAAATGCATAGAAAGCCTTATACTGTGAGATCCTGACCACTTTTGTCTGCATGTCAGGGATAATTAATCACTATAAATAAATAATAGCTGTTGTGCCATGTGCTTAAATATACCTTTCAGCTCTCTCACTTTGGAGATACTCTGAAAATCCCATTGCTTTATAAAAGCTGCCTCTATTTAATAAACTGAGGGAAAAAGCCTCCTACACACAGCTGTAAGCAACAAAACAAAATGTCAGCTCTTGTTAAGCTTCTGGCAAAATCTGGATTAGAATCAGTGGCACGAGGAGACTATTGTTCAGCCTCATTAATCTAACCTATTACAGTGTCAGTAACATTTCAGTCTTTAATAGAGATGGGAAATTGTAGAGCAAAGCAAATGAGGCAGAACTCAACATATGGGGAATAAAAGCACCATTTGGGGAAGTCTGCATGTATACCTCTGTTGTTGCTCTTTAGATTATTTACTAAGCAGTAGTGCTGAAATGTGAAACAAAGATGATGAAGCTTTGTCTTATTTGGAGTCAAGCAGGGAGAGAGAGCCTGATATTGGTTGTCTTTGTGGGTTTTTTAGGGCTGGAAGAGGCACGGCCATTCCTGTTACATGGTGACAAGTCATGAGCAGAGCTACGAAGATGCCCTGATGGGGTATTACTGCAAGGCTCCTCTTCTTACTGTGGAAAACAGGTAGTTTATCAAGTCATTTTTTAATTTGTACTTTTAAGTCTGTGCTAGCATTTGCCACAATTTCCTCACCGCTCCTCTCTCGCTCCACCTGCTGGCAGGTTTGAGCAAGCATTTGTCAACAGTTTGCTGAGTGAAAGTGGGACCAACAGTAGCGTTTATTACTGGATTGGTCTCATGGACCAGGGGAGGAAGGGAGAGTACAGCTGGCTTCCTCACAACGGCTCTTCTCTGCCTCTCACCTTCACAAACTGGAACAAACATCAGCCAGGTAGCCCTTTATTTTGGAAATGTTTGATTTAATTGGTGATTTGTACTAAAAGCTAACTCTTAAATGTTTTCACTCTTCTTTTTTTTTTTTAACTCCCACATCTTCTTCTTTCACTAGTCAGCACTGGTGGCTGTGTTGCTATGTCAGGCGGACCTGCTTTGGGTCGCTGGGAGGTGAAAGACTGCAAGGTTCACAAGGCCTTGTCAGTGTGTAAGCAGAGTATCAGCATCTACCACGATGTTCAGCTGCCAGAGCACCACATTGATGCCTACGCCCCCTGTCCCCCTGGGTGGGAATCAAACTCTGGGCTGCTCCACTGCTTTAAGGTTAGATCATCGTCATCCAGTCACCTGGACAGTATCCTACCCCATCACGCACTGAGCAACAGGCAGGGTATTCAAGGTCTAAGGCATTTGTATTGGCAGGCAATTTATTTTCATGATTTCCAATTTTCAGCAGGTCTAAACTTAATAGTTATTTTCATTATTTATACCTCAAAGATATTTGATACAATGGAATCTCAGGATGTAGCACCTGTTTTTACTTAAAAATGTAGCTGCTTATCAGAATTATTGGCGATTAACTGTCTGTTGCTTGACTAATGTGATGATCAACTTATTATCACACCTCTGTCAGCAATAATTTGAAAAGAGAAAAAGTTAGAAAGAAAAATGGACATTAGTTTTACTGAAAACACATCTACTGGAGGGAAATGCTTTCGCTGCAGCATGCCTCCCGACATACATCTCCTTTTAGCTGCTCCCTTGTGCATGAGGGGGTCACTGCAGAAGACAGCTCAACATATTTGATTTGGCAGATGTTTACACCACGTGCCCTTCTGAAGCAACCCCCAGGAGGATTTCTGTATCCCACTGGTCTCAAACAGGGATATTTTGCAAGTTAGGCAAATGTGTAAACTGCCACACTGTGGAGTGGCTTGTCTACCCCTGTGTACATAATAATTGATAATGGATTTTACATTTTGATATGTTACCCCTCATTTGTGTTTATAGACAAAGGTGTGAAATAGCTGAAAAAAAGAAAAATGCAGCACATCTGACTACATGAAATCTCTGTTTACCCGTGCTCTCCTCCTGCACGATGAGGAGTTGAGCAACCAAAATTGGCACACAAATAGTGATACCTTGCAGCCACCTATGAACAGGCTAAAATTGCCCATTTATAGCATTTATGCACCAATAGCACATACAGCAAAACAAAACTTTCATTATGCATGATATATTATGATTTCAACAGCACAAAATGCTAGGATAAATAAATATTCCGCTTTGATAGATTCCTACGTAGCAAACAGAAAACAGTCAGCTTCCATGATTTGATGAGCGATGCTTGTGGCGCGTCACCCTCTGTTACCCACATCTGCAAATCTCTGTACAGGGAAGGAGGCGACTCTGTTCATTCTCTGAGATCAGCAGGAGACTCTCCAGTTTGAGAGTTAATAAAGATGTGAAAATGACCCACCCATGAAACGTGCTCTACGGCATCATGAACCGCAGGCTCTAATGATGCACTGAATGACGGTCGAATTAGGGTTAATCTTTCTTACACAGGAGTTCATCTACTCCTCTCCATCAGCCGGTCACAGCAGCTGCACCACCACACATCACAGACGCCAGCCTGGTGCATGGCTGCAGTTCAACAGGATGAAAGAAAAAACTACAAAACTCACCTTTGAAGGGATGCTGCCGAACAACCACCTAACAGTGGACCAAAAATCACAGGCCAAACCATACTGTAGCATGGGCATGCCCTAGTTAAAGTAATACAGAACCTGCACAAAATGATGGGATGAGTTTCTGCACATTTAACCTGCAACCCCCAGCTGACTCTAAGTGTTGCTCTTCCAGGTGTTCCACAGTGAGAAAGTCCTGATGAAACGCTCCTGGGTGGAAGCAGACTTCTTCTGTCAGGCCCTCGGGGCTCAGCTGGCCAGTTTCCAACACTATGAGGAGCAGGTGTTTGTTACGCAGCTCCTCAGTACCATGTTTGAAGGGTTGGTACTCATCAGTACAGGAATGTCATGGGAAGAGTGAGATGATTTTATTCTGTGTCTATAGAGCAGTGAATACAGAGTTTAATTATTTGGTTTTGAAGAGTGTTTTTCTCCTCTCTGCTTTTTCATGGAAAAACACATCTTCTCAAGTATGAATGAGAAATATGTAGTTTAAGCTTGCAAACAGTAAGCAGGGCAAATCCAATATTACAGTGTTGGATTTAAAAAATTGTCATGTTTTTTTTTTTGGCTTTTTTCAAAAACAGATATTTAAAGGGGTATTAAAGCACTCAATTAAATCAAGACAGAAACCACTGAACTGTACAAAAGGTGTCAGGTGTTATGAGCATCTCGTCAGGTGACTCAGTCAGACGCTTTAGATGTCAACAATCATTTATTGCAGCAATACTGAACAAGGTGTGTTCTGAAGTTACAACAGGGCGTCTTCAGTCAGTCTGTTCCAGATAAGGCTCTGACCCATTTTCTCAGATTCACATAGTAAGGACATCACTCAAATTCATCTCAGACGTCTTTGGGGTCAGTTTGACCTTTTTGGTCCAATGCTTGCTTAAAAAATATATTTTATATTAAGCTTATAAAATGAGTGGGCATGACCTCTAAAAAGGGATTTTTTTTTTTTAAGAGTTCCTCGTATAGATCAGAGCAGGCCAGGACTTAGAAGCCCTCATGTCAAAGTCATACATTTGTCTATTTTTACATTAAACGGAAGAACAGTCATCAGGTTTTTTTTGTAGAAGCGGCTCTGAATTATAAATATAAAACAAATAGTTAGCCACTGCAGTGTTGTTAAGGATTTAGGACTATGACTTCATTTCCAGGTGTTAGGAAAAAAAAATCTGGTTTTATTTTGTAGCAGATGATAGAGTCATGGGTAACTTCTGCAGCTTTAAGACTGGTGGAAAATTAAGTTCTGTTGTATCATGTTTGCAGTGTGTGACATACTACACGCTGCAAATATGACACAAATAAGATCAAAATGATTTTAAACCAATTTAACTTCATATCAGTGGCCTGTTTTGAACACATGCTAAATCTACGACTAAATCAGAAATATAAAAGAAACAAAACGAGACAGACTTTCACAGGGTGATGGGCGGGAAAATCAGCGATGAATGCCAAAGTCCTAAAAGGTTAAAAGACTCACATATCTGTAGCTGTGATGCAGTATGTTTGTATTGTGTGTCTCTTTTTCTTTTTCTTTTTTTAGAACAGAGAGTCGTCGGTTCTGGATAGGTTTAAATAAGAGAGACCCTGAACATGCTGGAGCTTGGGAGTGGTCCGATGGTTCTCCTGTGAGTACACAGGGATGTTCACTAAGTGTCCTGGTAGCTCATCTACACTCTGTGGAGCAGTAGAGATTTGTCTTTGTGCAGGTGGTGACTTCGTTCATTGATGATAAGAACGAGGAGGATGACAGGAGGGACTGTGCCGTGTACAGTGACCTAACCAACACTGTCGTGCCGCAGCCTTGTGACACCCAACACGAGTGGATCTGTAAGCTGTCCCGAGGTAAACACACAAACCTGCCTCCACTCCACACATACATACTGCATACACACATATCAGGACTACATCATTTACCAAACTCTGTTTTATGCTGCAGGTGATAAACTGAACAAACCCTACTGGTACACTGAGCGTAAGTAAAATTTGCCTTTAAATCCAACATTTGGAACATTTATAGATGGTTGCACTTTGGATATAATAATGTGTTTACAGTATGCTGCTGGATACAACAATGTGACCTGCCAGCTGAAAAAAAAAATCATTTGGCAGAAAATACTGACTGACCATTTAATGCACATAAACCCAAAGCATTTTGAAAAAGATTATGCCTAATTTGAGCTTTGCATAATGCTATACTTACATTTTATTTTGATCTGGAGGCACCTTGCCCTACCTGTCTGATCCCGAGGACTGAGGATGCTGTACGTAGTACAACTTTTAACTAGTTTATAGTTCAGGATTTGATAATAAGCTTTAGCCTGCTGCCAGTATTTTGATCTCACTGAAAAATCTTCCAGGACTCCACATTTCTGTGTTTGTGTCACAGCCAGGAGTTTGTCTGCAGCAACATTGTTTCAGTCCTTAAAATGTGTTTAACTCAACAGTCAGTCAGCAAAAATATGTAAATACAGCTATATAAACTTAGCACAAAAGTAAGGAAATTTGTGTGTGGTCAATAATTTCTTTGTTTTAACAAAGTAACAAATCTTATACTGTTGGAGAGCCTGTTTATTTTCTCTTAAATGGTGCCACATTTGTAAGGAAAATGCATTTGTGGGTTGAGCAGCAGAGTTGAGGTTGAGGTCAGGACTACAGGCAGGCCATTCCATCCTCTCCACTCCCAAATTCTGGGATATGGGATTACCGCTGGTTGCAGACTCTCATCTCAATATCTCTTTGCATTGAGATTGCCTGCAATGATGACAAGCCTGACTGTCAGCACCTGGGGTACCAGAAGCTCAAAACAAGAGTTAATAGCAGATAAGCTGTTTGGCAAGTTTTTCATGGGCACAAACCACATACTCAACTCTGCTGCTTAACCCACAAATGCATTTTCCTTTTCCTTCTGTATATACACCCATTTTAATACTTGAAATTGTGTCCTGTTTCTCGCCCACAGAGAGTGAGCCCTGGGTGTTTTACCATGGAGCTGAGTACCTGCTGGCCAAGCAGCCCTTTGACTGGCACGCTGTCTCTCTGGCCTGTCAGATGATGGGAGCTTACCTGCTGTCCATTCACTCCAAAGAGGAGCTTCACTTTGTGAAGGAACGCTTGCGGCGGGTCTGTTGCTTTTGATTCAGCTTTAAATTCATAATCTGCGAAATTCCACTAAAAATAAGATTTTAGAATCAGTTTGAGGTGGTAACATGATTTATTTCCAGAATATCAGTTGAAATATTGTTTAAAAATGTTATTTATAATATTATAAATATTTTAAAACAATATTTCACAATATTTGTCAACAATATTTGACCTGTTCTGTGAAAGATTAATTTAAGACTAATGTAAGAAAACTTAAGACAGACCAAATTAAGAAAACACAAATGAATGAAACTCAAAGCAAAAGAGTTTGTATGTCTTTAAGTTTAAGTATTTTCTAGTGTTAAACACTATTATTCCAAGGATTAGTGGTCCAGCTGAATAATCCTGCCACCTAATTGCAGCAATTTCAATGAATTCAGGACCTTTTGAGGCTTTTTTTGTTTTCAGACATCCAGACAAGCCAAAGGAATGTACGTAATCACAGAGGTTTGTGTCCATTCAGTGGCCCACTAGATCCATTCTTTAAACACTTCATGAACACAGTGGCCAACAAGCCTGCACACAATGGACTTACAAACTCAAGTGTATACAGACACACACAGAAAAGTTAAAATGCACCTCATGTGTGGACACTTTAATGCTTGAGTGCCCCCAAACAAGAAAATGGCTGCTTTTTTTTTTGGTAGCAGCCTTTTGGATCGGACTAAAGAAGTCTCTTGTGGTGTCAAGGCTTGTGAGAGGATAATGGGAACAAAACAGGGCGATGAAAGGGGCAAAGCACGGGCCAAGCAGGGTGCCTGGAAGGCTGCTCATGTCAGAAGCTCTCGTGAGGGATGGCTTGCAAGTTTTCTTTGTCATCTATTTTCTGTTTACCGTGTCTCTTCAGCTCTCGCTGGGCCCGACTGACTGGTGGATAGGCCTGTCCATTGGACAGCCTGGAGAGGAGGTCAGGTGTGTGTGCGTTTTGGAGCTTGTTTCCAAGACACAAATTTCATGTAAATTTGTGTCTTGCAGGTCTATCGAGCACGTGTGCATGCTTTGAAGGTGTGGTGGTTTGTTTCAGTTAATGAAACTTGTGCGCAAACGGAAATGATCTCATTTTGCAAACTGTTGCATACTTTGTGAAATGGGCCTAAGGTGCTGAGGGAACAGCAGTATAAACAACTGATGTTTAAAGTGAGAGAAACATAATATGAGTGAAAGATTCAAAACTCAAACCCTTTTTTTATAGACTACCTACACTTCTACACAAACAAATTAAAACTTAAGCAGAAATTAGAAAAAGTCACAATATGGCAAAATATTTGAAAAGTGAATAAAAAGAAATTGTGGCAAAGTGCAGTAGACAGAAATAAAGTAAATCTGTACACACAGCACACAGTGCATCATTTAAGCCTCCAATAAAGAGACGAGAGCTGTGAAATCATCTGTGTGGTTTCACAAGGAGACGGTAACTTTTCCCAGATTTCCATCGGCACCAGCACCATCTCTTTAAGTTGTTTCCTCAATGTGGTAAAATTCTAGTATTCATATAGCAGTACTGCATTTTCTTTTTTACAGTTTTAGGCATTTGGGTTAAAATTTGTGCATTATTTAGCTGGAAACTTGACTAATATGAAGGCTCACAGTTCCAACTACAGGAGTTTGAGGTGTGGCGGTTCAGTACAGTTTGTCATGGGCTAATCTAATCTAATCTAATCCACTTATATAAACATGATTGTGTTTACGCATTGGCTGTAACTGTTGTTACTGTTAAACTTGCAGCCAAACAGATTAAGTATGAAGACACCAGCAGTGAAACCCTCTCAGTCACAGGTAATGAGGTGAAGGTTAGAGCCAGTAAGAGATGGTGTCATTAATGCAAGAACACTCATGGCTGTAACAATTCTCATTAAAAAAGCAAACATTTTTAAACGTTTTTTTTTTTTTTTTATGTTGCAGGTGGAGCGACAAGTCTACAGTAGGCTTTCAGAACTTTGCTGAAGGGACATTTGGTGGCAGTCTTAGGAAAAATGGGTTGTGTGTCACCATGTCTTCTACATCAGGTAAACTCATGCACATGGAAGTGCTCACACTCATTTGTTCACTCGTGCCACCGTTAAGATCTGCTTGATACGTTGCAGGGAAGTGGTCGACGAGCAAATGCAGTGATCTGCATGGATACGTGTGCAAGAGAAGGACTGTGTCTGTGGTGGAGACCCCCAGGGAACCGCACTACATTGGAGGATGCCCAGAGAAATGGCTATACTTTGGACACAAGGTTCAGATAAACACTTTTTTACACATATGCACACATGCACTCAAATACAAATAACACCTTTGAAAGTCTCGTTATCTGGTGAAGTTTTGATTGGAGAATGTTTGTACCTTTTTAGAGTTTGTTAAGTTGACGTAGCTTTAATAGCAGCAGTTTATAATGTGTGTGCATGTAACTGTGTATTGATGTGGTTGTCAGCAACTATAATTTACTCTCTATATAAGAATTTTGTGCTATATTGTACCAAAAAATATGGTGTAATCCCACCAAAGGTCTAATGAGCTCACATCATGGTGAGGCGTCCATCCACTACTCCTCCTACAGTATTAGTCAGAATTTAACCAAACTTGCACACAATAAGTGCCTAATGGAACGTTACAAAGTTGCCTCACTTCGCTCCATTTGGTCGCAATTTCCAGTCAAAAGCAAACGAGAAGTGATAAAAGTCGTTGCAGCTTTCCCCTTTTCACAGAGGGGAGAGGGTGAATACTTTCAAACAAAGACAGCTTCCCAGAGACCTGCAGCTGTGCTCTGGTCACTTCTCTACCAATGCATTTGATGCATTTAGTTGACTAACAGAGCTCACAGATGCTGCTGGTTATAAGGGGTGAACAAAACCAAATGTTTACAGGTTTTTCCCACAAATAGCCAAGAAGTGATAACCACCCTCACCACCCTCGAATCGCAAGTAAAAACTGCTTCAAGGAACGTGAAAGACGGGAAGCAGTAGTGGCTCACCACAATAAATCATCTGCTATGGCAGTTACCGCCTCTGAAAGCACACCAGCTGTCACCACCCTAATCACAGAGGAACCAGGCAATCTGCCGGTACAGTCACCTCAGCAATCCGTAACTGTTCAGTGTTTTCCAAGTTTATCGTACAGTATATAGAACAGTATTTCTTGGCAATAAACTGGGTTAGGTGTGTTGGAAAGTAAAAAGTTGGTATCTGTTGACAATCTATGCATCATACAATATTGCACACTGTTACTGCATTATTATTATATAGTACAAATGTTTGAAAAGTGATTCATTTTACTCTGTGTGCTTCCCTTAAATTCCCAGCTGCCTTTGAGGTTAAAGAAGGATGTTTGTGTTTCCACTCACTGTTTCTGGGCGGTTATGTTGTCAACTTTGGAACAGCCCCCCCGCTGGCAGCACTCAAGCTGCATTAACATCACATAAACCAGCTGTTTCTGGTTCACATGAAGCAGTGTCATCTGATCAATCTAAATTACTTTTAAAAAAGTGATTGGATTTAAATGATGTTGATTGTTGGCAGCATCAAAACCATATTTGGAAATAAATGGTAAATGGACTAGTTCTTATATAGCGCTTTTCTACTCAGTCTGAGCACTCAAAGCGCTTATACAGCATGTTTACATTTACCCATGCACACCCATTCATACAAGCACTTCCATATTAACTAAGCTAAGTGCTTTAATTATCTAACATTCACACTCCGACGATTGCGTCGGAGAGCAACTTCGGGTTAAGTATCTTGCCCAAGGATACATTGGCATGTAGCCTGGAGTAGCCAGGAATCGAACCGCTGACCTTCCGATCAGTAGGTGACCTGCTCTACCTACTGAGCTACAGACACCCCAAAGCTTACAGCACCTGGTATTCCCAGGTGGTCTCCCATACAAGTACCAACCAGGCCCGACCCTGTGTAGCTTCCGAGATCAGACGAGATCGGGCGGGTTCAGGGTGGTATGGCCGTAAGCCATATAAATAAAAGCAATAAAAGAACCTTAGATGATCTGCTCTTCACTGAAGCCTCATCAGAAATGGTGTCAGTGGAAGGGTGACTGTCAAGAAGCCATTCTTAAGGAAGAGACAAAAATAAAACAAACAAAACAAAACCCCAAACAGAACCCGGCACACAGACCAGGGCGGGCGGAGGGGGCCAGGAAGGAGGGCACAAGACAAAAAACCAAAAAGGCAGAGTCCAAAAAAAAACAAACCAAGAAAGAAACAAAAGGCGGCAGCACAAGGCCGGAAAAAGTCCAAAACAAAAAACCGGGAACAAAACAAAACGAAAAACCACACAGTTCAGGAGGCCGACCGTGGTCCCAGCGGCGGCGGCGACGAGGACGAAGACGAGACAGGACTGGAGGCCAACCGCGCTCCCAGCGACGGATGCCCTCGGGCAGAGCCGGTTGCTCGGGCTCTGGCGCGGGACCCCCCGGCGGCTCGGACAGAGCGGGAACCTCCAGCGTGGGCTCTGGCTGAGCCGGACGCTCCGGACGCTCCGGCGCCGTATGCACAGGCTGGGGCTGCGTAGCAGGGCGCGCAGCTGTCTCCTCCGACGACTGGGGCTGCGTAGCAGGCGAGTCAAAAGCAGGGTCAGGCAGGGGTGACTCTAAGGTGGCCAAGGGGACCGAGGCAGAGGAGGGAGCTAAGGGAGCAGAGAAGGGAGCTAAGGGAGCATAGGAGGGAGCTAAGGAAGCAGAGGAGGGAGCTAAGGAAGCAGAGAAGGGAGCTAAGGGAGTGACCAAAGGGAGCGAAGGGGAAAGAGCTGAGGGACCTGAAGGGGGCAAAGAACTAAATGAGGTAACTATTGGGATCGGAGGGACCAAAGCTAAGGGGACCTGAGGGACTGAAGGGCTTGAAGGGACTGAGGCCACAGGGGAGGCTAAGGGGACCGAGGAGGCCACAGGGGAGGCTAAGGGGACCGAGGAGGCCACAGGGGAGGCTAAGGGGACCGAGGAGGCCACAGGGGAGGCTAAGGGGACCGAGGAGGCCACAGGGGAGGCTAAGGGGACCGAGGAGGCCACAGGGGAGGCTAAGGAGACCGAGGAGGCCACAGGGGAGGCTAAGGGGACCGGGGGAACTGAAGCTGCGGGAGCTGAAGGGACCGAAGGAGCGGATGAGCTAACAGAGGGGACAGAGGGAACTGAAGGAGCTGAGGTGATTGAAGGGAGTGAGGGGACTAAAGGGACCAAAACTAAAGGGACCGAAGGTGCTAAAGGGGCTAAGGCTAAAGCTGAGGGGACAGAGGAACCTGAGGGGACCG
>JASGAU010405758.1:0-11383 GCA_030220045.1 Australoheros facetus
CATCTCCAGGAGACACTTTAGATAGACAGCCATCCAAGGCCGTCTGGGAGCCAAATTCCAAATAGTGCAATTGTTTTGGTTCAGGCTGTCATAACTATTTACTGACAGACCTTACAGTTTTCTGGTTACCTCTCAGAAGTCCAATCATCTGAATTTGGTTCTACTCCGCCACGCAGAACAGACACTCCAACACTCCTCCAGATGTAATCCACTTCGATTCAGCTCTACTGAGTCTGATTGAGTTCGTACTGTTTCTGCATCCCTCATAGGCAGCCTTACTAGTGCCTGAACAGCTGCCCAGAAACCAGGTATCCCCAGGTCCAATTCGGGAAAAATGCTATGATCATTATATTCTGACACACCATTCTAATCTGACATGCAATATGGTGCTCAGTTGAACTGTGACATGTACAAATACGATTGTGGAATCATATATACATTTGTACAAAGATTGGTCCACTTGTCTATGAGGAGACAAGAACACACAAACATATGCTACGATCATTATGTAGAGAATTAAAAAAAACAGCAAACAAAAAACTGCATTTTTTAATTTGAGACTGTTTATTTTTAGATTTTGTTAAACGTTACAGGAAAAACACAAAGGAGAAAGCACAAAAGTAATCCTATTTCTGTGTGGTTGAACGATGTTCTTGTTTCTCCTGCTCCACTGCAAACAGTGCATATAGAGAATTACTGATCCAGGCTACTAACAAAATACAATATTTTCTGAATTCTTTATTTGTTCTCTATATCATCATTGCTATTGTTGGCACAGCCCATAAGGTAAACTGCTCTCTCTATAATTTCTGTAAAATAATATGTTGAATAATTTCGAGCTCTAGTGCTCACTTGTTAAAGAGTTTCCGATTCAGACATGCTCACATTTTTTCACCTGAAGTCCCTTTTAATCACTCCTATTTTACAAAAAGAAAAGATCCTCGTGCACATGAATGATGCAGAGCAAAGCATCTAGATGCATTTGTTACTTGTGCAATACCAATGTTTGCACCTTCTGTTTTAATGACAGACAATAAATGTCACACGCAAAAATTTAACTGGAATAAAATCTTAGTATATTTTACGATGAAAACAATGCTATACGTTAAGGCGCTGAATGATCATGTGCTAAGGGGTCCTTTGTCCTTCTCTCCATAGAAACATTTGAATATAAGCTCGATGGCCTTCCCAGCAGGTTTGCACGCCATTTTCATCGGGTCTGCCCTGCTCGCCATGCGGGTTGATAAGCAGACCGTCACTGGTCTGGGGTGGGCCCAAACTATATTCACTGGTGCTTGGAGAGGCAGAGAAAGGCGGGGAAATGCAAAAATCAACTGGATCTAAGTATGTTGGGTATTAGGCATCTATTAGAGGTTTAAAGGTATCTGGGAAGATCCTTCTCCACCACCTGGAAAGAAAGAAAGCGAGAGTCGAGTTGGACTTCAACTGCATGTCCCAGTGAAATAATGTTAGAGGTACAACAATATACAGCTACTATAACGTTACTATTAATGTGCAAATTTTGCACCAAATAAACATTTGACAGAATAACCAAATAAAAAGAAGAAAGTTTTGTATTTACGCTTGGATCATCCAAGGGTCCATATCTCTTCACCACCTGGCCCTCTCTATTGATCAAAAACTAGACACAAAGAAAATAAATTAATAAATTATAACAACCTTTTTGCATTTATAGGCTTGTTCTACTAATTGAGCTATAATTATCCTGTATACCGGTTTTTTTTTGTTTTTTTTTATTTATTTGAGCTCTGCTGACATCAACGTTTTTAAGAAATAAATTATAATTAAAAAAAACTCACCTTGGTGAAATTCCACTTGATACTACTGCAGGAATAAACACACAAAAACATGTTTGAGCACAATTACTCATTCAGACGGCATCTGAATAAAAATGTTGATCAAAAACATTTTAAATGATATAATGATTCTCGGTCTCATTCAATCATACACATATTTAACAGATGACTCTACCATTATGACTGATCCAAACCGGCTTTTAGATATTTTATGATGAATGTGACTCCGCCTCCACGCACTCAGATTCATTCGCACTTACTTTCCAAACAAGCCCTTCCCGTTGGGCTGTTCCTTCAGCCACTTCCACAGAGGATGAGCGTTGGGCCCGTTCACGTTGATCTTGCTGAACATGTCAAACTGAGCATTGAAGGACTCGGCAAACTGCTTGATCTGAGTTTCATTGCCTGGCTCCTAAAAGTAAAACAAGTGAGAAATGGGAAAATAAATAAATAAATACTGATCAGCACCATTAAAGTCCCTAACTGCTCCCAGGGACCTGTGCATAGCAAATTACACATACTGTACACAAAAAACAAAACAAAAGCATCTACCAATCTAAAAACCGTTGGCTTAAAGCAGCCTTGTATTCTTCACAAACAAAGCAACTTTCAGACAAGTAGTCAGAAAATGGCCAAATCAGCCGTTCCAATGTTCATGCAGCTACAGTTTATGCAAATGATTATAGACTTATTGAGATGATAAATGATATAGATATTAAAAGATGACATTTTCGGTACACTTATAATGTAAAAAAAACTAATTGTGAAAGTTTCATGCCGACTATAATTTTACCTGTAAATAATCACTTTTAATGAAACTGTATAACTGCTGTTTTCTGACAATTATTTTCCCTCAAATTCTGAGGCACAAAGGGCACAGAGGACAGTTTAATTAAGCAGCCAGATTTAAAACAAATAAAAAAAGAAATACAGGCAGCACAGTGGCTCAGTGGTTAGCACTGCTGCCTCACAGTTAGAATACCATCTGGGTTTGATTCCACCCTGGCCCAGCCCCCCCCCTCCCTCTCTGTGTAAAATTTGCATGTTCTCCTCGTGTCTGCCTGGGTTTCCTCCGGGTACTCCAGTTTCCTCCCACAGTCCAAAGACATGCACTTACTGGGGTTAGGTTAATTGAAAACTCTAAATTGGCCATAGGTTTTAATGTGAGTGTGGATGGTTGTCTGTTTCTCTGTGTTATCCCTCGACAGGCTGGTGACCTGTACAGGGTGTACCCTGCCTCTCGCCCTATGTCAGCTCCAGCCCCCCTGCAACCCTGAACAGGATAAGTGAATGGATGGATAAATAAAACACTTTTTTTTTCAGAAAAACATTACAATAAGTTACTGCCTGGCTGTTGAAAACATTTTATAATTTATGGCACAATAAATAGTTTAATTCTAAATCTCAACTGTAAAAATCTTTGACTTTAAGATGTCATACACTTAAATCTATTTGTCACATTTGTGTTCTGGAGAAGTATAACTCCATCAATGCTCCACATTTAGACTGTATTTAACACCTTATTTGCATATTTAAACCTAAAAACATAACAATATGAAACTGTCTTCATGTAAGCAATCAACTGGTGAAATGTATTTATTTATTTTAAATCCCATTCACTTACAGTACCTCCCTTTGAGTAATTAAAATTTGCTTTTCCATTTATATTTAGTTTTAATGTTTATCTGTTTTTTTTTTTAAATCACATCCATTCATATGTTTTACGCACCTGGTTCCCAAACTGGTTGGAGGGAAAGGCAAGGACGCGTAAACCTCTCTCAGCGTACTTGGCGTGCAACTGTGTAAACTGAGAGTAGTTTACTGGGGTTTTCCCTCATTTAGAGGCAACGTTGGTGATGATGACAACGTTCCCCCTGAACACACACACACACACACACACACACACACACACACACACACACACACACACGCTTAGTGATTTTAAGCTTGTAATTGTAATGGGATGTTGTAGTAAAATTAAGGAGAAATTTACCTGTATTTTTCAAGGGAAACCAAGTTGCCATCAATATCCGTGGCTGAGAAGTTATAAATGGATGTTGCCGTCTGCCAGTCCTCTAATGGGGTGGACTGTTCCAGATGAAAGGAGTAAGAACAAAGAAAGAAAATTAGTTCCAAAACACAATGGCCCATCAGACATGGGAAGAATTAATTTTTAAAAAGAAGGTTACTAAGTGCTAACTGAAAAAAAAAAAATTCAAATGCTAAGCAATACATCAAATAAAACATGAAAATAAAAACAAACATATGGAGAACAAATGTTGATATTCTACAAAAAGCAACAGGCAGCCCTCCAACAAAAAGCAGTGTTTCAGTCCAAATCCTATTGTTTCTTACCATAGCCGGCAACAGTACAGAGAGGAGCACTGTGCACCCTATCAGGTGCATGGCTGCCCTTTAGTTAGCTCCTTAGTCACTGCTGAACTTCAGTCCCAGTACTGAGAGCACTCACGTTGCACATTCGCTCATGTAAAGGAAGACCAGGTGATCATTAAACTGAACTGATAGGCTGTGACTGCACAGTAGTTCCCTCTGTGCTGCTGATTCAATAAAAAGCACGTGTGCTGCAGTCCACAGTTCACAACTTTATCCATGTAGCGCAATGAGCAACAGTCTGAATAAACGCAACAACTCATTATCTCATTATGTAATGCGATTAATATCCGAATGAAAAAGTGTTTTTTTTTTCTTTTTTGCAGTGGTCATAAACTTCTGCAGCACCCTGACAAGACTGCGGTTTTCTCATTTGCAGTACACGGAGACTGTTTTGATGAGAACGACCATGTTTTTACAAGTTAAACTTACATCTGTCCGCTGATTACCTAAGCAACTTTCAGATGATTACATGAGCTTTTTCAAAACGTAACTGGAAGATGAATCAGGGACAGCTGCTGCTTTTGGTTTCAGTATGTGAAGAATCCTGAAAATATACCTTATTTTACAACAATATGACAATAATAATGATTTATTTATTAATACTTACTGTATAACAGTTACAGAGTTTTGCATGTTAATGTGTACAGCATAGGTTACTTTGAGTTAGTGTGCAGATGTTACAGATGCTACGCAATCTCTGTTTTCCCATCTCAGTGAGAAAGATGGGAAAAATGCATAATTGATTTGTAATGCAACAAATGTTTGGTGCACATATATTATTTATACAAAACTATTTTTAAACTGGACTTGAACCTGGATCTTTTTTTTAATGAGAACGGCCAGATTTCTCACACAAGTGAAGCAACAACAGGTTATTTTAGAAAATAGAAACAAAGTTTAATGGAGAATTATTTTGTGTAGCAATAGTCCCTCAATATTTTGTAATATGCTCTGTTTATCCAAAGCAATAAACAGAACAACTGTGCCTATTTTGAAACTAAAGGTTGAAAAATGTTTATGCTGTTTTGCAAGGGTCCAATGGTCCATCAGCAGTTACAAAACAGCACATGCAAGCTAAACATACAGACTCTGACATCCAGCAACTGTGAATGAGTCAAAAAAAAATATTTCGTGTTTCATGGCTTAGACAAGATTATGGTTTTAATAGACACATTCAACAATGTTAGAGCCAAAAAATCCAAATAAATAAATAATTCTACCAAATAATCCTAATTCCAGAAAACAAGACAGGAATTGTTTCAAGTCATTAGAAATCTGTTGATCGTGTTTTGTGAGCTAGAGTGGAAGAGCTAAGCAGAGCATTGCACCACAAAATGAGAGATTAGGCAAAGTTTTTGTCTGGTTTTTTTTTGTGATACACAATATTGTTCCAGGCAAGTCTGCAAAGAATCCAGGTCTTGATAAAAGTTAAAAACATAATACTAAAGTGTATAGTGTTTAATTGAAAAAAAAAAAAAAGGGTGGACTCAGAAAATGATCTTTAGTTTTCGTTTCTGTCAATTTGGTGAGTGTTGTTATCACAAACTGCCTGATGAGGCTTGGGCGCATTTGTTTATTAAGAGGTCTACATGACTGTAGGCCAACAGGTTTCACAAAGTGCTGCGTTTTTATAGTAATTTCTCTTTTGACTTCCCTAAATCTTGCCCCTGACAAAGAATAAAAGTAACAGGGAAACTGTTAAAAACTACACTGAAACTAGAAAATCCAATGTGGAAATGAACTCAAATTAAACTGGAAAAAAACAAAACAAAACAAAAAACGGGATGAAATAAGACAAAAGAAAATAAACCTGTAATTTGATGCTGAGAATCTGAAGCAAACTTTAATTCCTGAAATAATAAAACAAGAGCAACAACAGAAATGGGGGGGGGAATACAAAAGGGCCTGTGTGTCTCTGATGATAACTCTATCAGCTGACACCAGCAGCCGGATGGGGGAGAAGAAACATCCGGTGTCACAAACAACACTCATAATGTTTGTTTGTTTTTCCACAGCCTCTCAATATGCCCATCGTTGTGCCTGTGAATACAGTGTTTATGCACCACCAGGCAAAAAAAAGAAAAGAAAAAAAAAGACAAGTACAAGAAAAAAGATTTCTGAACTTTCTGGGCACCCGTCCGTGTCACGTGTGAGGAATCAAAATCCACCCCAAACAGACACAGCATCTTAAATAACAGCCGTGCTTATTAATACAAAAAATTGATTTAATAATGTTGTTACAGCCATAAAAAATTAATAAAATAAAATAGCGTGTTACATGACGCACTGTTAAACACACTGCAAATCACAGGAGTCGCTCAAACACATGCAGAGGAAATCGTTACGTTACCGTTGCGGATAAAACAAAGTATAATACCGTCGCCAGTAGTGCCGCAGAGCTCGCTACTGCCCCAAATGCCAAAATAACATAAAATGGCCTCATTTTGGTTTAAAAGTAGGACAATTTACAAAAACAATGATAAATCCACTGTGAAGGGCAGCTGCAGACCCCGCCCTGCAGCGGGTTGTGAAACATCGGTGGTGGTGGTGGTGNGGGGGGGGGGGCTGAGGGAAGAAAGGCGGGGCACAAACTATTTATTTTTCCTGTTACTAATACTACCATCTATTTATTATTTTATAAATAGATCAATGTTTAATAATAAAGCAGTGTTTTCTTACTATGCAGCTTAGAAATTGAATAATTTACAGAAAGACCTAAATTCAAATATGTTGGTGCTTTTAAAAGCATCATAAGGAAAACAGTGAAGGACCTGTGGATGTATTTCTTGAGAGGCCACTAATGCTTTATGTTATGGATATTTGTATATTATTATTATTATGCTGCACTAGTACTTTTTGGGATGTTTTGACTTTGTATGACTGCTACCTTGTAAAAGAGATTTGATCTCAGTGGGACTTTCTGGTTAAATAAAGTTATAACAATAACAGCAATCATCATCATCATCGTCAAACTCCATCCTCACAGAGGCCATACCCTCTTATACAAGATACATAGATAATAAAAAAATGGACAATACCAAACAAATTATTTGCTCTAACAATCCCAGCGTCTGTGTTTATCTATGTTCATTTAATATTGTAAAGATTTATTGGCTTTTTATGGTTAAAGTTAAAATCATTTATATTTTTACTGGGTTAGGGTTAGGGTTAGAAATCATAAAAATCATTAGAAATCATACTCATACTCTGTATTAGGAGTACACTGGTTTGTGGTCCCACTGTGGCTATACCATGGGTTATAAATATTTCTCATATATTCTTTAAAATTAAAACAGCAGTGTCATAGCAAAGACAATGGTATATGCTTTTGGTTTTATAGGTATTTTGAATGTATAAAGAAACTAGAAATTGCAGTGGGATTTTTGCAAAGACGTGCTCTGTGGCTTTCTGGTAAATGGTTGGAGGTAAATAGGTTGACTAAAAAAAAATCTGAAAGGAAATGACAAATAAAAAAGTGGCTGAGCACTTTATTAGGCTAGAAGTGTACTCTACCTAATAAAGTGGCCCTGGGTGTTCCTAATAAAGTTGCTGGTAGTTTACCTGAACATGAAGTGTCCGGAGGTGTACCTAATAAAGTGGTTGTATACATAGGTGTGCTTAATAAATGGATCACAGGCATACCTAATAAAACAGGTGTACCTATAAAAGAGGGCGGGAGTACGGGTGTACTTCACAAACTGGTCAGTCACTTTTTTTAGGCCCCAGGTGTGCTCCAGGATGCTGGAGAATAAATAACTGACTCAAAAATGTGTTTGTTCATCTCGTACTGTTTGTCCATGTTCAAAATACCAGACAGACAGGGACACTGACAGATGGAGAAATAACTTGAATTAGACTGAAATGTGTCTGTGTCCCATTCATATAGGTCACTAATATCATATTTAACCATTTGACTAGGAGAGACAAACATCTGATAATATTCAAATGATATTTAGTCAGTTTGTCATCTGCCATTGGACTGCACCTTTGCCCAGGGAGCAGCAGCAAAGTTACAGTGATGATGGCATTAACAGATATGCTGTAGCCAACTGGGCACTGCTCTCACATAAATGACTTATAAATCATATTCAGCTGCCTCAAAATCTGTAAGTGAGGGTGGGATCAACAAAAAAGAAAGAAAGAAAGAAAGAAAGAAAGAAAGAGGAGGTTACTTCTATTTTTCTCCAAAAATCCAATCTGAAAATATAGTGGGACTATATTGCTCAGATATATGGCACTCCTCTCGTTAAAATACCTCTTGTTCAAAAAGTATAAACTTGTTGGTTCTGTGGAAGATCTCATTTGAAAGAAGACATTGTTTTCTACGATTAGAGTAAAAACTGTGGGCACACCACCATGGTGAAGAGAGTTGCATTAGAACCTTTGTGTCTCTTTCACTTGTCATTCACGTTAATTGGAGTGGGGACGATTTTAAGGACATTTTTTTTTCTTAAATAAGCCAAAAACCATAAAAAAGTACACAGGAAGAAAAAAAAAAAAAAAAATCACCGCATTGGTGTCGATTTGGTCTAATAACCGTGAGTGACACCCCTCCTATTGTAATTCATGGGATTTTGTATGTTTTCTACGGCAAACTGTACGTTGGAAGAAGAAGAAGAACAACAACAACAACAAAATAATAATAATAATAATAATAATAATAATAATTGTATTTTTAAAGTTAAAAACGACTCAACTTCTTTACGTCATCCCTAGGCGCCTTGCCTGCGTCACCAGCCTGTATCGGAAGACGAAAGCGTGCGGTGTGTGTGGTTGGGCTCAAAAGAGGTACATTCATTAAAACAACAAAACAAAAATATTTTTAATTAAATCTAGCGTACACACATTGTTTGAGACGTCATGGATGACGAGGAGGAAACATACAGGCTATGGAAGATCCGAAAAACAATTATGCAGGTAGGTTAGAGTTTTTCGTTTGTTTGTTGTTAGCTCAGCATTTAGCTCGCCTTAATCTGAGGTTCTGCTCTGGAAACCAAAAGCGGCAGCTTACTCCAGGAAGGTACGGTTTTTACTGATTTGCTGAGCTGTTTTAAATAAAATAGGGTGAGCAGAGGCTCATTGAGAGCAGTCGAAGTTAACAAAAACAGTAAACGATACCGGGGAGGAGCGACATGCCTCACTTCGTGCTTCTTTTATATTATTACAGTTTAATGTAAATACTAATAAGCGTCAGAAGGCTTATAGGAGGCTTTAGGTCTTTCTGTTACACATTTTAAACTTGTTTTAGTTGATTTTCAGTTTTTAGTCGCATTTGGTTAATGCTCTATTGAGCAGGTTTAGGTAAAGGTCGAGGTTTGGTTCATAAATCCTTTCCGCCAGAGTTCAGTTTATACATCCGGTCTTCGTGTTTCAGTACCTCCCACCTGAGATCCGAAGCGGATCTGATCCTTTTTATGACATTTATATTTATATATACATTTCTAAAAAGTACCAGTCAAATGTCACACACCTTCTTATTCAATGTTTTTATTTATTTTTTGTTCTACATGGGAAATTTATACGGAAGTCATCCAGAATATGAAGAAACACATAAGGAATCATGTAGTAAACTTAAAAGTGTTAAACAAAGCAAAATATGTTTTAGATTCTTTATAGTAGGCACCTTTTTCTTTGTGCACTCTGTCATTCTTTCCAATCAGCTTCATGAGGTCATCACCTGAAATGGTTTTCCAACAGTCTTGAAGGCGTTCCCAGAGGTGCAGAGCACTGTTGGCTGCTTTGCCTTCACTCTGCTGTCCAGCTCATCCTAAACCATCTCTGTTGGGTTTAGATCAGGTGATTATGGAGGCCAGGTCATCTGACGCAACACTCCATCACCCTCTTTCTTGGTCAAATATCCGACATGGATATTTGGGGTCGTTGTCCTATTCAAAAACAAATGATGGTCCTACTAAGCGTAAACCAGATGGCATGTTGCTGCAGAATGCTGTGGTAGCCATGCTGGTTAAGTGTGCCTTGGAATTTGAATACACTGCCAATAGTGTCACCAGCAAAGCACCCCTATACCACCACACTTCCTTCTCCATACTTCATGGTGGGAACTACACACATAGTCTTACAAAGACAAAGGACAGATTTCCACTGGTCTAATATCCATTCCTTGTGTTGCTTGGTCTGAGCCATTCTCTTCCTCTTGTTGTTCTTCCTAAGTGGCTTCTTTACATCAATTCAACCATAAAGTCCAGATTCACGCAGTCTTCTCTGAACAGTTGATGCTGAGATGTGTGTGCTACTCTAACTCTGTGAAGCATTTAGGTGGGCTCTTATCTGGGGTGCTGTTAACTTGCAGTTTCTGAGGCTGGTGACTCTGATTAACTGATCCTGTGCAACAGAGGAAACTCTTGGTCTTCCTTTCCTGGGGCGGTCCTGATGAGAGCCAGTTTCATCATAACATTTGATGCTCTTTGTGATTGCACTTGAGGATACTTTCAAAGTTCTTGAAACTTTTTGGATTGACTGACCTTCATTTCTTAAAGTAATGATGGACTGTCATTTTTCTTTACTTAGTTGAGTAGTTCTTGCCATAATATGGATTAAAACATTACTCAAATAGGGCTATTCACTGAATACCAACTCTACCTCTTCACAACACAACTGATAATCTCAAATACATTAAGAGGGCAAGAAACATAACAAATGAACTGTTGACGAGGCACAGCTGTTAACTGAAAACCATTCCAGGTGATTCCCTCATAAAACTGACTGAGAAAATGCCAAGATGTGCAAATCTGTCATCTAAGATACATCTAAAATATAAAACATATTCTGGTTTGTTTAACACTTTTTTGTTTATTAAGTAATTCCATATGTATTTCTTCATAGTTTGGATGAATTTTGTATTAATCTGCAATGCAAACACTTTTTAAATAATGAAAAGCCACTGAATTAGAAGGCGTGTCCTAGATTTTGACTGGTACTGTACGTTTATGTTAAAGCAATGTCAGTGCAGCATGACGGGTTTCAAAGCTGCAAAAATGATCATAGCATACACTGTTGGGTTCCTGGAAAAAGATAATTAAATTGTGTAAATTAGATAATCAGATCAAAATTCTCAGCTTTTAAGCCAAACAAGAGTGATGGGAGATTTAAAAGCTGGATCCCAAAAGGACTGACCACTTATTATACATTTACCCAGAAGGGGGCGTTTCAGA
>JASGAU010405761.1:2298-19202 GCA_030220045.1 Australoheros facetus
GTTAGGAAGCAAAAAAGGAACTTAAATACAGAGTAAGAAAATTAGATCCTTTTAACAGTGATTGCTGTGGTTTTATTGGGTCAGCTTAACATGTCAGGCAGATGTTGTAAGTGTAAATTTCTTTGTTAATTACACCACAAATGCAAGCTCAGCACCTTAACAGTCACTTCCTCACAGCTGGGTGACTGTGTCTCTTTTACCTACAAGTTTTTAACACTTAATTAAGATGATTTTTTTTTTTTTTTTTTTTTTTTGATTGGGGGGGNCAAGCACCCTAAAAGATCCAGTTCATCGTAGATTTTTGGCTGTCAAAGCCGGACACGAGGGTTCACACGCTTGTAAAAATGTCAGCACTAGGCAAACAAAAGACAAAAACTGGATTTTTTTTTTTTTTTTTATTTTGGTTGAAACCCTGCTGGCAGATTGACTGCACTAAAGTGGACTGAACACAGAATATCATAATCTAATGGTGTCTTAAGGAATTTCTTCAGGTAAGAAATCTGTTTGTAGAGGGCAGGGCTTGAGCATTAAAGTGTCTTTTGGAACAGGAACAATATCACTCATCACAAAAAGTTAAATCTGGATGGTGGTGGTAGCATGGGCATGCTTTGCATGTGCATGCGTGTCTGCACCCACATTCGTGGTTAGATTAGTGGCTAGATATATGCTCACTGTGCAATGGCAGGGGCAGTGAATAAGAGTGAAATGTAGAGGAAAGAAAGAGAGGAAAGGCAAAAGAACAGCTGGTGTGGTGGGAGTTGAGGTGGGTTGGACACGGTGCTGAATAAATGTGTTTGACTCTGGAGCAAAAATACTGACACAGTGTCTGTCCTTGACAATGGCAGGAAGCTCGTTCCAACGGGAGGAGGAGGCCAACAAAGATGAGGCTCATGCCTCAGCTGTTTTCATTTGAATGTGGGTAATGACAAGGATTCATGCGTCCTGAGCAGGCGCTGTGGCCCACGCGTCACTTTCTCCAAAGAATAACTAACTCTACATTAGTGACACTATGAATTTGTATTTACAACTACCCACAGGAGCCATCCTGAGAACTCCTGAATCTAACATTGGAGAATTCTTGTTGTAAATGATATATACAGATTAGATGTCATGACAAAAGCCAATATGGCTTAGGTTAACCCAAGAGGATAGACAAAATCTAATTTAAAGGTCTCAGGTTCTGGATATTGACAGGATGCTGTTGTCAAATGTTCTTTGTTTTTCTAAAAATGATTCATTTTAAAAATGATATAAAAAGATTAAAGGGTTTACATTACAGGCAGGTAAGAGGTTTGGTTAAAAACAAGAGTATCCAAGTCTGTATACCTCTACCAAAGCAAAAAACAAGAAAAAAAAAACTCATGGATTGATTTTCTGGATACAGAAGGATGTCAATCCAGATCAGTTTGTGATACTTATCTCCACCCTTTTTTTCCCCCACTTTCAATTAAATACCTGTGAAAATATGGCATGAAATGTTGGGCCAAGCCCTACCTCTGCTAATATTTTCATCCAAATTTGCAAATAATTTTTGAATAATCCTGCTAACAAGCAGAAAAAGAATAAAACAGACGAAACGTATCACATAACCTTCTTGGCTGAAACCATGAGTGAACAAGTAAAACGGCAATTAAAACGTGGCATTTTTCACAGTTGATTTATTTATAACAAATCTGGTAATTAATGATGATGAGACGATCCATCTTTCTCACCATTTTTCTCTTCAGTGTCTTTTGGCAGGAAATACACCTCTTAATAACATCTGTGTGGGGGAAAAAATTGTATATCAGTTGTCTTATGCCTGAAAACCTGATGATTGAAAATTGGTAAAGCTGAAAATGAGCCTTACTGTTAACTTGGACTGTGCATAAACAGTGAGAGCTGTGGGAGCTCGGTAGCACTGTTGCCTCATAGAAAGAGGCTCCTGGGTTTGGACCTGCGCACGGCCCTTCTGCGTGGAGCTTACATGTTCTCACTGTGTTTGCACTGGTTTTCTCCTCTTACATGATAGGCCTACCTTGGCAGCGAAATAAATCCTGAATCTTAAGGTTTCAATTTCATAGCTAAGTTAAAGTTTTAAAAATTAATACTTCTGATAATAAGGGTAGGGCGGAGAGCCGAAATAGACCTAGATATATGCTGAGACCAGACTGTGTTGGCACTGATTTGAAGATAGGTGCAAGAACATCAAAGTCTTCAGCAGCTAATACATGCATGCGTGTGCTTGTGTTTATAAACTCTTCCCTGTCTCTCCGTCCGCTCTCCTCTGGCTTCACCTTCAGAGAGAAGGACACGCATTCCAGCGCTGCTCTCCAACTCTAGCCCTGGGCGACGCTCAGCCAGAGCTGATAAGTGACAGGGGCCCCAGCCCCCACGCAGGAGCCTGCCCCAACGCTTACCCACACACACACACACGCGCATGTGTATGCGTACGCACATACATACACACACACACACCTACGCCTCCTCCCCGCCCTTCAGTCCACAGACGTGCTGCTGGGGAATTCTGCCCTCTGCCCCACTCCCCCACCACCACCACCTTCCCACCCACCCCTCCTCTTTCGCTCCTAGAGATGTGGAGGTCTTTAAAGAGATAGATTAGTCTTTAATTTTTGTGCTAGCCTGTTCATTGACACTCCTTCCCTCCCCTCTTCTTTGTCCTCTCTGTACATTTACGAGCTGCTCTGGGGTGTGATGGGTGGCATCTGAATGCTCAAATGGAAGATTGATTAATCTCAATGAGCAATTCAATAGAGAGGTTCTCTCTAATTTAAATAGGTGTTTTTTGCAGGTAGCTCTAATGACAGCTTGTGCGGACAGAGCTCAGGGTGCAGCTGCTGAGGAGAGTTTCATTTAGTCCTCGCCCATACACCAATCCTCCCTCTTCTCCTCTTTCTATCTCTCTGTCTCTATTAAGCATTCCACTCCAGACCTGCAGGAAGGCTCTGAGCTCAAAAAACTCTCTGGCCCGTGAGTGTGTATGCGCCCGCGTCTGTGTTTGTGCGTATCTGTGCGTGCCTGAATGTGTGTCAGCCTCAATTGCTGGAGCCTATCCAAGGTTTCCGTGGTGACCACACAACACAACGAGACAATCAGAGGCAAGCCCACGAAACGCAGCGAGAGGACATTAACACAGGAACTATGGGTCAGGGGGCAGAGGAAGGCAGGGCAAGAGGAAGGTAGAGGGAGGTGTTGGAGCCACAGGGAGAGGTGCACGAGGGAAAGAGAACGAGGAGCGAAAGGAGAGTAAACAACAATAAACAATAACACAACCTTAAAGGCTACTTTAGGTCTCTCCCTTTCATGCCTGCAAGACATCAAGAGCTTTAAAGGTTTCCTGGCCCCAGGAGTGCCCATGTGGTTTTGGCTGTTCCTCACCTCTGTGTGTGCTATGCCGTGGCGTTAGTCAGAGATGGCTGCATGCGTGACTGAATCCATGTGCAGGAGGGGGTTTGTGAGGGCCTGCGTTTGTGTTTATGCGTGCAAGAGCATGCACGGACCTGAACGTAACGTGAGAATGTGCGTGTCTTTTGAAATTCAGCTGTTAGAAACTGCGCACGCGCCTGTGTATGTTTTCACTCTATTTTCTCTGTGTGTGTGTGTGTGTGTGTAGTCATGCACACGGGTGCTCTCACATATCTCTGTCCCCCGGGGATGACGCTAAAAATATGTGGCTCCTCAAGCCTTCTGGTGTCTGAGCAGCGTCTGTCTGCTCTCCATTGCCGTCCCTGTGGCCCTCCCTCCCCTTCGTTCGTTACTCCTGTTCCCTCCATTCCTCCCTCAATTACACCCTCTTCCAAACACAGTACCTCGGCAACACACACACGCACGCACACAAGCACAAACTACACCCAGCTGTGTCCCTACTACACTTCCACTGAGGATGACCTCTGCTCAGCCATAGCAGGGTAAAGGAAAGCGAATGAAAAGGAGGAAAAGAGTGAAGAGAGAGCTAACACAGCACTGCGGGAAGGGAAGTGGTTGATTCCTGCTTGTGCAACAATTACTGAACATAAAATCATGTGATTTGCAGATCATTTAAATCTTATATCTAATTGAAAATTGTGTAAAGATATACAAACATTCTTTTCTTTTTTAAATTATTGCTCATTTTAAATTTGATACCTGTTACATGTGGCATGTTTGCCACCATGTTGCATCATCTCTTCTTTAACACTTTATAAGCATTAGTTAACTGAAGGGACCGCATTGTTGTAGATTTGAAGGCAAAATGTAAATATTCGGGATGGTTGCCAACTTTTTGAGAATTTCACTTTTTTTCCACCCTTAGATATTGGCGAAAAGCTTCAAAAGGCTGCCTCAGAGGAGCCGAGGAAATCAGGGAGCGCACCAATCTGTGCAGGGCGTGGCCGTGTGGCTCAGCTGACGAAAACCTTCAGTACCGATCAAACTGCAAACCTCATGCAGACCACTTCCCGTGGGATCAAGCCACCTCTTCCCACAAAACCTAGCCACTTGCGTCAAACGAGCACACCTACTGTCAGGTAATCCTTACACTGGTGAAGAGACACCCACCCACCCAGCTTCATGCATCCCTGTGATTCAGATCACCTACTGTGATGCCTCATTCAGAGGCTTAATGGGATGGACTCCAAAGGTGGTTCAGAAGTGGTAATGTTGACATTGTTGCGATCACTCTGAAAGCACAGTGATGGAAATGCTTGAATGTAATGGTTTTCTTTTAGTTTTTTTTTTTTGTTTTTTTTTTGATGCCGCAGTACTGTAAACACTTTTGAAGGCAAAAAAATTTTTCCAAAGAAGTTGATTGCATTTGAAAGTTTTTAAACATCTTGGCAGGAAAATGATGGCACACATTTTTCACATGAATTTACTTATCGATGCTTTTCACTCCATATAAGCATGGAAAAATGCACCATTTTTCTAAAGCACAGTTTTTACCCTAATTCACAAAGTCTGTGCACACAATATTTACTTACAAGTTGCCTTTTCTTTTGATTACTTATAAGACGGTTTACATTAGCTGGTGTGCACACAGGCCTGGTTCTATTTTTCCTCCTTATTTCTGTCTTCTTGAACAAAAGAATGGGCATTGGGGGAAGGGGGGGGGCATAAGGGTGTGAAAGAAGGCACAGTAAGGGCCTCCTTTATCTTGCTGTCTCCTCCCTGGGAATAGTGTAGAGTTGTTTATTTGTCATAATGCAATGTATGTCTCCCTCTGCCACCTGGCAGGAAGCTCACTGCGACCTGTTGTGGACCAATGACAGTGCCAAATGCACTTATCTGTCACTCCCAGTGGATCAAATCCTGGCAAGTTAGACAGTTGCTGCCAAATAATCCAGCTTTTCATTCTTTTTTTTTTAAGTCATGTTTTTAAGATGTGTGGATGTGCTTTTTTTTTTTTGGTTGTTTTTTGAATTTTTCTATATGGAGAATGAAACTTTGTAACGGGATGTTTCTGAAATGTTCACCTATAAAATGAATAACATCTTTTTCATTTTTTTTTATGTCAATGTTGTCTGCTGCAGTCAAAGAAACAATAAAACTGCACAAATTGTACACTTGTATCTTTTTAAAGTCTGATTTTGTTATTTACTCTTTAAAAACTCTCTCTCACTCTGTCTCTATCAATCAGGCAATCCTTCGGCTAATCTGCTGACTTCTGAAATTTACATCCAATTTTTGGGGGTTCTGATGTATTCAGGCCAAGAATGATGTCCATTAGTCATTGTTTACAAAGAACATAACTATTCAAAAAAAAAGAAAAAGGTAGTAGTAGTTTTGACATTGCATTTTTTGTAGTTCCATCCCACTGTTGCTCATGAGCTTTTTTTTTTCAAATCTACTCGAAGGTGATTGGTCAGTTGAACTTGAACTAGAAACCAAACAAATACAGGAGCCAAAAAAAAAAAAAAAATCCCATCCTTTTCCTACTAATTCTGGAAGTTATTCTGCATAAATCTCTTTGTAGAATCTACAGTTTAATTAACTTTCATCACCATAAGCCCAATAAAAAAAGAAAATGTTATATTTTTAAAAAGCCGAAACATGTATGCCATGCAGGTTGCAGCTGGTGAACTGAGAATATATGCCTTTTTTTAGATGTCCAGCCTCAGCAAATATGCTTGCATGCATCAACGGGGGTCAGTGTAAAATTTTAATTTCAGCAGCACTACAGATACACCCACATGCTTGTTATCACTGCGCTCAGACATTTCTTGCTTAATTTCCAGTAACACGCTCCAAGCCTGCAGATGAAATTCAAATCTTTGCAAAAATTGAGGCATATTTTCACATTTGTACCTGTGATTTCCATTGCAGATTGCGGTTACCTTGGCTAATGTTTGGCACCTGGCTAATCTGTTTAAAGAACACTCCCTGAAACAAATCAGCCAACTGGGGCGAATAAAAGCAACACTCCCAACACTTTTTAAGTTAATGCACCATTCACTTATTAACGGTGAATTGAGAATTGCCCTCTGATTCCATACAATACCATCATTAACAAAATTTAGACAGGAAGTAGTCTTTGTCTTTTGTCCAGCAGAATAAAGTTTGTTTTATGAAATCTGGGTTTTAAAGCAAGAGTCTCAGGAGCACAGGACATGAGGTGGAAGGAAAATAGCGTGCTAGTTTGTGATGATGGAGTTTGTTTTTGTAATGTTTAGATAGGAAGCAGCATACAGACACACTCATGCACAAGTGTACAAAGCAGGGGGCATGATGGTGTTTCATTGCCCTGCAATTCAAGAGTTCATCTGTGATGAAATACACTAATACAGTAAGGCTCGGCATTCACTGTAT
The DNA here is from genome assembly GCA_030220045.1 of Australoheros facetus. Classification (NCBI taxonomy): domain Eukaryota; kingdom Metazoa; phylum Chordata; class Actinopteri; order Cichliformes; family Cichlidae; genus Australoheros; species Australoheros facetus. The sequence continues at coordinate 9,082 of JASGAU010405761.1, forward strand.
TCTCCATAAAAGACATTGTAAGCATATGAATGCATGCGATGGTACCACTGCTGCTGTTGGGTAGTGACTGACTCTTTTTAAACACAAACACGCTTGCACCATTTTTACAAGTTTTGTCACAAACTGTTGTTTCAGTTAAACTGAATGTGTCAGTTTTTCACCTAAAGCAGATGTGCCTCAGATCCCAGAACACCTTGGAGAGACCAGCTTCTGCCTTAATGATTGTGATGATTTCAAATAGTAGGCGTGTGTAATGTGGCTTTCCTTAACTGTAATTTTAAAATGTCACGATAATGGATAACTGCTCACGTCGTCTTAATCGCTGCGTTGCCTCTTCATCCCTGTAAAATAATCTCAAAGAAAGAACAGCAATGCAGTAATCGACAGGAGATAAGAAAATATTGGTGTACAGCAATATTACATCAGATAAGAAGAGGTAATTAAGATAGTATGTCTATGAAAAAGCGACGATGTTAAGTTTTTTAAAAAAAAAGGACCATTAAAATATTCGTTAAATGTTTGAACTAAAACGTGGATGATGGCTAAGAAACATTTTGCAGAGACATATTTCATAGAGTGATGACTCCTCTGTTAAGCAAAATTCTAACGATGTGTTCCTGTAGGCTAAGACAACAATTAATCATTTCAAAAAAGCAAAGGCTCTTTCAAAACAGCGGGAAAAGCCCAACAAAGTTAGTCTTGACCTAGTTTTGATCCAGCACTGCCTGATGTTTGATGGTTACTCTTGTTTGTAGAATGATTTTTCATTCTACAAAAAAAATCCTGGATCGATGGAAAACCCTTGTGAAGATGGCGCTCCTCTCCAAAAAACACGCAACAGCTGAACCAATAAACATGAGCACACCGTGTTGTTGCACTGACACGTGCACGCAGTAGAGGTTAATGACAGTTTCGGTTAAGTGATGGCAGGCATATCTGCTTGTGTTTGCGGTGAAGAAGTAGGTGAGTTTCCTTCTCATTTTTCTTAGCATGGCATGTGTTAAGTGCTGTGGTAGGGTGTTGTGTAACTTTGCAGATGCGTAGAAAGAGAAAATAGCCTTTTAATCCCAATTATGGGGCAAAGTCAGTGAACCTTTGAAGCAGTCATTTTTCCCCTTTGGATGATGATTCTGCACATGCAGTCTTTATGTCTGATGAGCATTGAAATTTAAGTTATGGCTCTCTTCCCATTTATTCAGATACAGACTAACATTATAATTTGACTATTTTGTGAAACCAGTGATAGATGTATTCAGTCAAGACTATCTTTATCTTAGGATAGTAAAATATAGCCTTTGGCCTGTGACCACGCATCTGTTCTCACCTGATATCCTTTGAGCCAGTCATATTTTTTCTTTTGATTATTACTTATGACTGCATGACAATTTTCACATGATATGATGGGCTACTTTAACATTTCCCATCTGGCACTGCAAAGTCACTGCAAACAAAACACTACTGTCTAGACTGGTATGGATCTTGTATCTGTGTAGGCCCACACAGAGGGCAACAGTCTTCTCTCCTGCAAGAAGGTGCTTTATAACTTGACAATCTGCAAGTCCACATCTAAATGTGCTTTACAATCAGGTCTCATCACTGAGCTCGTCTTTTAAGATTTACAGCTGAACACATGATGTCACATGCATAGTAGGTTCTATTGTGCACACTCTAGGTACTTGTGCAACACACTGAAAGTGCTGAAGCACGCAACTGTGCTATGCCGCCTATAGATCTCCGTCCCTCAATGAGCCTAACAATGGCTGTGGCTGTTCTCTGATGCGCAGAGACATCGTCGAGCAGTTTCCAGGAGATATCTGTGGCGAGTCCCTTGGTATGCCCCCCACCCGTCTCCGCCCCACACACACACACACACACTCACACACTTTCCTCTACATCCACCGAGCTTGGCCACTGCTGTCGTCAGGGCCCTCCAATGGGAGATAAAAAGAAGCCGTTGTTGTCTCCTTGCAGGAGAGATGGACGCCTGTTTCTCTCTCTCTCTCTCTCTCTCTCTCTCTCTCTCTTCTCCCCTGCCTCACTCGTTTCACACTCACACAAGGGGAAGTGAAGAGGGAAGAGAGGAAAAAAACAACAATGTGGAGGAAAGAAAGAAAGCTATGCTGCGTGCTATGGCGTTCCACCACACCACCAATAACTCCCCCTCTCTTCCAGCACCAGCCCTGTCCACAGCAACCCTAGTAGAGAGAGAGAAAGAGTGAGAGAAGAGAGAAGAGAGGGGGGCCATGTGATATGGAGAGCATGCGGGCACAGCTTCACCCCCAGGCAGAATGAACGGGGGCCTGCTGTGTCTCTCCTGCATGATTAATCTGGCTGAGGGGCAGGAGGACTGCCACAGCCCTGCCTGTATTAACTCCCTACTCTCCAGGTCTACACGAACAAGCACACACACACATACACACAACTCACACACCAGCCTTAGAACCATGGTAAGATACAGGTTGCTAGACACATAATGTCGTGTGTGTGTGTGTGTGTGTGTGTGTGTGTGTGTGTGTGTGTGTGTGTGTGTGAGAAGAATAGTGAGTGGCACTGATGCAGATTCCTGTTGAGGTATCGGATTCTGAAAGTTTAACTGTATATTTGTCTGTGGCCAAGGGCAGCGTCTCACGTTATTCATGCACTGACACGACACTAATCCTTCTGCGTGTTACCAAACTGTAAAGACCACCATGGTTTCTAGGTAGTTCTGGGTTTCTGTGAATCATCTTCTCATGTGACCTCTGTCTCCCAGGCAACATTGTGGATGTTTCCTGGTGCCGGTCTTGTATTTTGTGTAATTCATATTAGGCAGATGGTCCAGGAAATGCAGCTTACTCCTTAAAATTCTCCCAAAGAGAATATGGCACACAGTGACCAGATTTTCAAATGGCCATGACAGCTTCTGAGGATTGCACAGCAGGTCTGTATTGTCTCGCAGTATCACACGTTCAGCTAATGTAGACATGATGATATTGTACACTGTAACTGTCCTTCCTAAGGCAGGTAGGACTTTCTTCCATATGAATGTTTCTGCCCTGGACTGCTGTAAAACAGGAAATCTTGGGAGGACTGGGTATTGTGCAACAGTGGAGACCAAGTATCAAAAGGCAGGCAGAGGGTTAACATCCTGCAGTATGCTCCACATTAACTGGAAAGGAATGAAGTGTCAAGCATGTTTTCACCACAGTGAGACGGTCAAAAACCCTACCCCCTCCTCCTCCCACCAACTAGTCACCCCTCAAACCTTCTCCCCCACATCACCCACATGCCTCCGACTCCCAACAACCTCCCACAGCCATGACCAAATTATTTTCCAGCCTCCCGAGATTTGCCTTGCCAGACAAAAATCTGCAGCGCAGTCCTGAATCAGTGCACGAGCACACTCAGCCTCCCTTGTCTCTTGTTGCCTCTCTGCCACCATGAAGAAAATAGGTCTTCCTTTTGCCAACTTGGTCTGTGCATGTGTTTACTTGCCAGATGTAAACAGCTACCAGCCAAATGAGTAGCCTGCCTGTGCTTTTACTTTGAACAATGACGTGTTCAAGTGCTGAAGTGTTTTGTAAGGATTCATTGAATACAGGTATGAAAGTGCTGAATGAGCCGCAGAGACACTGAGAGGGAGGAAGCGCAAGACAGGGAGAAAGGACAGACACTCGGTGATTGAGAGAGTAAGTGAAAGGGGGAGTAGAATAAGAGAGAAGAGAGACAGAATGAGGGAGGGAGAGAGAAAATAAGCCCCACCAGTGAGCAGGCCACACAGCCCTGCCAAACTGCTTGAAAAAAAGCCCCCTCTGTTTTATTTATAGTGCACTGTATCCATGGCAACCAGAGAGGTCAGGCAAGCTGGGCCTGCGCTTCACCCTGCTCTGGGGATTAGGATTTCACAGAGGTTCTCAGATGTGAGGAAGGTGGGCTAGAGCAGCTTGCTGCTCGCCAACGCAGTCCTCCTGCCTTTTGGTGAAGTCTGGGCCCTTCGCGGGAAGAGAGGGGGAGCAGCAGAGAGTCATGGGAATAGTGTGGGAACGGTGGTTTGTGGTGATGGAGCTGGGAAGAAGGAGACTAGCACGGAGAGGAAAAATACACGCATGTTAGCAGTTGCATGCAGAGGCTGTTTTCTCCGAGTACCTTCTGTCACACCAAAGCTCAGTGGAGTTGGTTCTGTTTTTTTGGTTTGTTCCTCAGAGTAGAATTTAAAAGGTCATGCAAGGTCATGGGAAACTTCACTTTTGGCAGCATACATACTGCTGTTTTATACATTAACTCTGAGTCTCTGGTAAAAGACTGAGGTAAGATGAGATTATTTTGTGAAGATTTGTTTTGAATATCTTATTTGGTATTTGATGTCTTACCCAATTTAATGAATGGTTCACAATTTTTGAAAAATGAAAAAATCAATTCCTATGCAGTGCACATAGGCCTACATGTGTGCTGGCCACAGAGGGAAGTTTGTGGTCACTGTTCTGAGCTCTACTCTAGTGTTTGTGTGTTTTGGTGCAGACTTCAAATACAGCCCACTCGTTGTGAGGTCAAAGCTGTCCCCGAGTTCTTACGTACCTTTGACCTGAAATGGATTTAACCAAGTACTAGTCAAAGGTAATGTAGACCCAGCTTTAGAGTACAAGTTTAAAAAAAAAAAAATCAAGGAGATGATAACTAAGACAGCCATCTATGACCCAAAAGGGAGGGGGGACTGGTCTGATTTTCTTACAAGAAAGACTTCCTTCAAAAAAAAGTTAGGCAGAATGAAGCATTTTCATAAAGAGGCAGATCAGGAGTGAGGGAGTCAAAGAAGAGATGAGGAAAAAGCCGATTTCCCTCCAGGAAATGCATGGTGTGACTACAGCAGAGGCCTCCAGATTCCTCCTGGGGCAGAGGACTTACGTTGCTAGGAAATGGCTCTCAGGCTGGTGTTTTGCCATTTGTGGAGGCTGTTGCCTGCCGTGTTCGAATGCACAGGAGGACAAGGTTTCAGTGCACTTTCGGGCAGCATGTGCAAAAGGACCTTAAGAGCCATGAAAAAAACAAAACAAAAAACCTGTGGTCCATCAGCATCATCCAGGAGCAGTATTGACTTCCCCTGTCTCTAGGGGGCACCATCAGCACCTGAGTCACAGGACCAACTGAGCCAGATTTTTTCCCCCTTGGAACTGTGACCAATGTGTGTGGTTGCAAAGAATAGATGTCACAGGCACATGATCATTGGAGCCTCATCGGTGGTGATCAGTTCATCCTCCTTAGAGCTGAGTATGGTTCATTAGGTGGATGGAGGATGAGGTGTCAAGGTGCAAAGAAAGAATGAATTCAAGTCACTTGAAAATTGTCTAATAGGCATGGGCTGTGCTGCTATAGTGGGAACGACAGAGGAAAAACTAGCCAGGTTTGTTTATCACGAGTCAATCCCTGCACTGGCTTAGACTGTAATAAAACACACAGCAAGGTATAAAATTTCTAGCTCAACAGTACAGAAAGTTACAAAATGCTAGAACAATTATGAGCCCATTCAGATTACATTATGTTTTACCTGTGCATAGACCTCACACATAGCAGATAAAGAGGTTGTTCACTCAATATAAAACATTTAGCTGAATAAACAACTTGACTATATTCAAGATAAAGGGATGTTCATTGTTGTTACTGCCAATTGTGTTACATTTTATTGAAAATCATATGACTATTGTCAAATGAAAATGAGCAGTATATCTTTTTTTTATCCCAGTCATCTGATGGTTTGTGCTTGATTATGCTCACATTCCACATATAAGGCTTCTAATTTGTTTCTACAGCAGCAAACAGCCTGAGTGTATAATAATCTGTCTGCAACACTGCACCATAGCATACCAATGCAGATACAATGGGGTGTCTCTCTGTCTAAAGAGATAATTATTCTATGGGTTGTAATGATATTGACACTCACCCAGGCTCGCAGGAACTGAATCATAAAGCACATTAGTGTAAATAGGTTTTCATGGGAGTCAGTGCACAGAGTTGGTTGTGAAACAAGTCCTTCAACCAGAGCAACCAGGTTCAAGCCCTTCTGCTGACAAACAGACCGCCTACTCTGTGCTGCCGTTCTGTAGCTAACCCTGTAGTTGAACTTTCCCATTAAGGAGGATTTCACTTCTCAGTCCTATTTTTATTTAGAAGTGAAGTGAAGTAAAAGATTTGACATATAATGTCCATGTAAAAACTTATGCACATTTGTTGAATAAAGTAATACCCTGCTGGGAAACCTTGTGTTCAGGCACTCATCCATCCAGCCATCCATTTTTCTGCCACTTGCCAGCATCCAGACCATGGAGCCTGCAGTTTAAATGGACCATCAACCATCTCATCTAGCTCTTCTCAAAGGACACTGAGGTGTTCCCAAGCCTGCCGAGAGACGTGATCTGCCCAGCGTTTCTTGAGTCTGCTCGGATCTTCTTCCAGTTGGACATTCCTGAAACGCCTCACCTCGGAGGTGTCCAAGAGGAAATCGAGTCAGATGTCCAAACTATCTCAACTTTCAACCTTTCAGTATTGAGAAGAAGCAGTTCTACTCTGAGATCCAACTGAATCATCTCTGAGGCTGAACACAGACACCAAACAGATGAAACTCATTTCCACTACTTCTGTCTGCGATCTCATTTTTTTGGTCACTATCAGCAGCTCACCTCTTGGTTACTTCTAAAAATTCTGTCAGTCTTTCATGTGAATGTTAAATGACCTTAAAAACTGCTGCACACCAAGAACACCACAAACCCAGTATGTCCCACCACACCACTCAGGAACAGCTTAAGAAACATAGCAATAAAATCCCAATCTCAAGACCCAGTGCCAGACACCACCCCTGACATTCTGTGCCCAAACCCAGTGGGTTCAAGTTGTGTTTAATTGTTATAAATTTCTGCATTTCAGTTTTTAGACACATTATTTTAACACAATAACAGCCCACTCAGTTAAGCTCTAACAGTTGTTGCTTTTGCCATTCTGAACAAAACAACTAATAGTTGGTACACAGTGCATGTTTATTTGTGGGAATGATCCTCTCTGTTGCACAAGAACTCTTACATTACCAGAAAAAAAAAAAAAAACAGCAGCTGTTTGTTTGAAATCAATACAAGACCTCAGCACACACACTCATAACCACCTCGAGTGAGCAAATGAATAGACTGGTTACCTGCAGAAAGGTAAGTTTCAAACAAACAATACAACAAAAAACGATGTCAGTGTGGGTCAAATAAGATATTCTTTAAGTGCAGTCAGCAGCAAGAACATTGTAAGCTTTGTAGAACGCAGTCTCACAGTACCCTGTTTGTCCAATCTGATTCTCAGAAATGTTAGAATAGCAAGGCAAATGCTAGGAGCTAAAAGAGGCGGGGTTAAGGTGGTGGTGTTGGGGGGGTATCACTGGGATAACAAGGTCACGCAGAGTCACTCATGAAATACACACAAGATCTTTTATCGACTCAGTCTTTTTCTGATAAGTAGACTTTTTAATTATCTACTCTGCCATTATTTATATACAAAGTGTACCTTCACTTATGGTACATATACATTTTATTTATCTACACTCCCACCCATAATGCACACTGTGTATGCTGTGTACAAATTGCAAATTACCGGCTACAAATGTAAATAGTGTTTTTGATATCTGTATATAGTGTTTTGATGCATATGTATTTATGTGTATTGATATATTTTTTATGTATATAGTGTTTTCTATATTATTCTATTTTGTTTTATTTCATCCTTATCTGTACTTGAGCTGCTGTAATGTGCAAATTTCCCCGAGGTGGGATCATTTAAGCTTATCTTATCTTATCTTATCTTATCTTACTGAACATATAACTGTGGGCGTAGCATGATACGGGTAACACTAGCAGTGTCTGTTATTGCAGACTGGCAAAAATGCACTGATATTGGAATATTAGCTCAAGAAATATATACTGATCCCAGCAAGTAGGTGTGCAGATGTGAGTCCAGAATAAATAAAAACAAGGCACTCATGAACAATGACCACTGTCATCACAGTGCACTTTAGTAGTTATCACGACATCACTGCAAACCCTGACAGCGATAAAAACACACTGCAAGTACAATATGAACACTCAATTTTCCACCATGGTAGTAACAGATACTGAAGACCAGAGCAAAAGTGAGGACAAAAAAACAATCCAAAGACTAACAAGGAATGTTATAAGGGAGAAAATGGTTAACTGAAAGCCTACCTTACTGAACTTTATCACTGAAATATTTGTCACCATGTGACAACCTATGGAGCTCAAACCCCATATACTGCCATGTTTAAATACTCACCCTTAGAAATTAAAATACTTACAGATTGCTACAAAAAATGTTTTTTTTTTTTGGTCATAGCTATGTTTGCCATTCATGACAAGTGTGCAGGGTTGTTATCAATCACAGATTGAAATTGTTTTGAGGCTTCGAGTGAAAGGTGGGTACTCATTAGTCTTGTTCAGTGTTTGGTGGGAATAAGTTTTTGTTTTTCTGCTAGCCAAAGTTAGCACTCCATTTAATTTCACAGTGATTGCTAACCAAGCTAGTTAGCACTAGCTACCCTCTCATTCAAATATGGCCGCTTCTGGCTTTAAAAAAAAAAAAAAGAAAAGAGCGATGGCGATGTGAATGACTGAGCTGTTTAGGCATAAGGAAAGCAAAGTAAACGCAATATTACAAGAAGTCAAATCATAATTCTGGGCCCTTAAAACAACTGAAATAATCAGAACTAAGCTCAAGTTGTCATGGCCACATGAGAAACAAAGTTACATAATAAACTGCTCAAACAAAACTAAACTCAAACAAAGTAACTGACCTAACAAACAAGAGACAAAGAGAAGCTTAAATCAGACCATAGTAGATACATATGTGACAAATTATCTAATTACAAAGAAACAAGTTTATTAGTTAAATAGCTACTTTTACTTAACAGCTCTAAATCCAAAAAAAAAGAAAATACCTAACTCTGAATTCACACAAAATAAGGAACATATTTAAGGTCAATAAATACCCCCACCACCCGCGAGTCATGTGGTAACATCCAAATTAACACTCTCTGTTTTAGTAGTGCTGAAAAGCCCATCTTTCTTTCTTCTTTTTTGTGATGACTGCCCGCAGCAATCACATGGCAGCAGACAAAATACTAAATTCAAGGTTCCAAAATGGTACTCCACAAGCCGATGAGTGATGTTTTGCTTTGTGTACATGGTTTTCTAATTAATCCAAACTTTACATCTCTAACATAACCAAGGGACAGAAGATTTACAGTAAGTCACACAATTTTACCTTCTTGTTTTTGAGCATGGATGGCTTATGCATGGTGAAATCCTTATAATATATCTATTCCATTCTTATCTCATCTACATCTACTACACTAAATCCACTAAATGAAAGAAAGCATGGCATTAGGCAAACCAATAAAAAGGGCAGTAACTGCTGAATGCCACCAAACAGTCAGTGATGTAACTGTAATAATGCACCAATGTACGAGTCCTTCATCACAGGCCGTTCTGGACAAATTCTCTACCATGTACTTCACCTTCATTTAGTTCAGCAACCACCCCCAAAAGTTTTAATTATTCAGTTATTACATATTTGTTACTAGTTTGACTCTTACAAACTTAATTCAACTACAAGTTCTATTTCATTATTTGAATATCTGTAATATCTATGTTGTTGTGTTTCTTTTCAACACTTGTTAAGTAGGAAAATAATTTCCTAATTATTTTTCTCCTTCTTCAGACAGTACATCTGTTGATTTAACAAAATACAAACTGCAGTCTTAAAATAAGACATCTTGTCACTGCATGACTTTGAGGAAAATGTCTTGTTTTTCCTATTATAGTTTTGGCCACACTTTTCTCCATGCTTTTCCACTGTCCGTCTCTGTTGTTGGCATTGTCCAACCATTCTGTTGATGTCTCTGTCTGTGTTTTCCTTCCCAGCACTGGGTAACTGGGGACTTGTGCTGGTCTGTGGAGACAGGCTGTAGCCAGCACTGTGAAGGGCTCAACTTGGTTCTCCTCTGGTTCTGGTGCTGGCTGACCAGCAGGCCCCTGCAGCTCAGGCCCAACTCCAGGACAAGCAGTAGTGAAACGGACAAAGGACTTCATTCTCTATTGGAG